>JAHLKC010000111.1:0-133933 GCA_025449115.1 Chytridium lagenaria
TCGTTGCGAAGGGATATTCGCAGAAAGAAGGCGTGGACTACTTGGAGACTTACGCGCCAGTGATGAAAGGGGCGACCTTTCGGACAGCACTCGCGGTGGCAGCTCACGAGGGGATGGTGTTACGCCAATACGACGTCAAGACGGCGTTTCTCAACGGCAATCTCAAGGAGGAGATATACATCGAGCAACCAGAGGGTTTTGTAATTGTTGGGAAGGAAGACTGGGTTTGTCTTCTCTTGAAGACCTTGTATGGTTTGAATGTTGGGGTTTATTCATCTTTCTATTTTGTTTTTCTCACCCACATTCGTTATTTTGTCTAAGTTATTTTTCCCCGAACCTATTTGTTTACGCGTTATTTTAAGTTTTGAGTTGATCAGTTTATTGAGCTCCTCATTCCATTTGAGGAAGCGTTAATCCCTTTAACCTTATTACTTTATGTTTTATTTATGATACGTAATTGGAGGGATTTACGGGTCATGAGTTCTGGTGTAAATCCCCACCCTCTACATGTATTGCGAAAAGTAGTTAACATTAATATATGGAAGTTTCGTAGTAATTACCTCCCTGTCACCGCTGGAGACTCCATCACTATTCTTTATAGTTTAATTCCCTTTATTAATAATTATAATTTAATTACAATTGAGCCCCGTAACCCCTACAAGTGGTAGCACTTCACCTGGTTGGAAGGAGGAGTGAATCGATCCATTTGAGGGCCGAAGAGTAAAAGAGAAAAGAGCATTCATCCCAAGAAAGAAAGCAAGCTGTCAACACGAGAAGATGACGAAAGAGAACGACGACAAACCGGTGATGTTTGATGGGACACAGTTCCACATCTGGAAGTACCGCATGATCGGGTACTTGAAAGGCAAAGGCCTTTGGAAGATCGTCGAGAAGGGCTGGACGCCCTATGCAGTCGTTGACACGCCTACAAATGCCGAAAAGAAGACTAGGTTAGAAGAAGAAGACCTGGACATGAAAGCAAAAGCAAGAATCGAATCAAGAGTTCACGACATCATCCTACCGTTGATACAGGATGAATCCACGGCAAAGGCGACGTGGGATAAAATAATCGAGACCTATGAGAAGAAAGGCTCAGACGAACAGAAACGCGATTAGACGCAAACTCACGAACTTGAAGATGAAAGAAGAAGACGACTTAAAGACTTACATCGCGGAGGTCTCGTCAACCATTCAGCAACTGAAGGCAGCGGGGGAAGACACGGCAACCCCGCAACACATCTCCATCCTCTTGACGACCCTCCCTGGAGCATACGACATCATAGTCAACCTTCGAGAACGAACCCAAAGCCGAGGCTGACTATGCCTATGTCGTTGGAAAGCTGTTAGATCATGAAACGAAATGAAAGAGAGAAAGAAAGAAAATGAAGAGAATGAAGGCGCTCAGGCTCACGCTGCGGGACGCTACAATAATCAACAACAAAGACACCGCGGCGGCGAGGACCGAGAATGCTACAATTGCGGAAAGAAAGGCCACTTAGCAAGAGACTGTTGGAGCGCGAGAAGAAATAACGACAACAGAAATGAAAGAGACAACGAACCTCAAGCTCAACCTGCGGCTGCAGGAAGAGGCTTTTACCGTGGAAGAGGTCGCGGTGGTTTCCGTGGTCGAGGAGGACGCGGAAGAGGAGGTCGAGGCCGAGGTGGTTGGAATCGAGGACCTAATGCAAACCTGGCAAACCAAAACAACAATCAGAACAACAACAACGGAGGAAATCCTGTGGTATTCGTTGCAGCAGTACCTACCGTCAACATGAGCTCGGAAGGCGGTCCGCAGACTAGAGACACCAGATGGATGTTAGACTCTGGAACTACTCACCACATGACGTTCCAGCGCAACATCCTGTCGAACTACCGTTCCATCCAGTGCAACATCAGCACTGCCGACAACAACAGCAACCTTGAATCCCGTGGAGTTGGTGACTGTGAAGTGAAGATTAGAAACGGCGAAAGAACAGGAACGTTAATACTCAAGAACGTTTATACGTACCAAACATCGGACGGAACCTGATCTCGCTTGGGATGGCGAGAAAGAAGGATCTTGACATATTCTCGAAGGACGACGGATACGACCTTAAACCAAAGAAGAACCGTCAGCACAAGCACTTGCAACGTTCACCTACAGCAGCAAAGAGAATCTTATTTACCTTGATCAAGTCATCGAATTTAAGCCAAGCACTTCTTCAGCAAAAGTCGAGAAGACTCTGACACCGCACCAGTGGCACTTGCGGATGGGTCATCTAGGAAAGAAGGGAGTGAAGAAGTTAATGAAGGTAGCGAAGGGAGTCAAGATGACGAATGAAGACGACACTTACCTGTGTGAGGGTTGTGTTGATGGGAAAATGACAAGGACATCATTTCCTGACAAACCCGACGAGTTGAAAGCCAAGGAACCTCTAGAGAAAATCCACGTCGACATCGTTGGACCTATGAAGACCGCGTCAAATGCGGCGCACGTTACTTCCTCACCATTGTCGATAGCGCGACAAACTACGTTACCGTTTACCTGTGCAAGAAGAAGAATGAATCATTCAAGTACATCAAAAGTTTTAAAGAAGAAGCCGAGAAGAAAATCAAAAGAAAACTCATTGAAATCGTGGCAGACAACGGCGGCGAATTCAACAACAAACTAAGAAGGATGGTGCTTAGAGCATGGGATTCGACTTACGTTCACCATGCCTTACACACCGCAACAGAACGTGTTGCCGAACGGATGAACAGGACCTTGAACGAGAGGTCTAAAAGCATGTAAGTTCTTCAAAACTCGAAACGCGTTTTTGGGTGAAGCTGTGAGGCTGCAGCTACCTCATTAACCGATCACCAACCCGAACGAACGAACAAGATGCAACGCCGCTTGAGAGTTTCGCTGGAGTGAAACCTGACTTGTCGAGACTTCGTGGTTGGGGTTGCCTGGCACTTGTCTTGATACCCAAGCAGCAACGAAAGAAGGGAGACTTTAACGCACGACGGTGTGCTCTCGTTGGGTATGAGCCGCTGGGCTATCGCCTTTGGGATCTACAAACGAATAAGTTGGTTAGAAGCAAGTCAGTGATTTTTAACGAGGGAGTAATGGCGGCGGAAGCAGAGAAGGGTGAATCAAAATTTGAAGGGGAGGTTCAAGAATGGAAAAACGACCTAGACTTACCGGATTACTCTACAGACTCGTCAAGCTCTGGGGGAAGTGAACTTGATACGGCGGTAAACGACGAAGACTCTGAAGATGAAGAAGATGATAATGTTAGTTATCATACACCCGATCGCGACGACGATGAAGATGAAGAAAGAGAGGAACCTCACTCACCTACGGTTCGTCGATCTGGTGGAAGAAGAGTTCCAAACTTCCGTGAAGACCTGGATGAGCCATACGAAACATCCCTTCGAAGGTCATCACGGAATAAGAAGAAACCTGGAGAGTTTTGGACGGTTAGACCATCAGCAAACACGGCATCATTAGAAGATGACGACGAACCAAAGACCTACCAGGAAGCGATGGGTAGGAAGGAGAAGGACGAGTGGAGGAAAGCAATGGAGGAGGAAATGAAAAGTTTAGTTGAGATGGGAACATGGAGGTTGGTTCCCCGACCTAAAGGGAGAAAGATTATTAAATCAGGATGGGTGTACAAAACAAAGCGAGATGAGTTGGGAAATCTCGATAAACGAAAAGCTAGATTTGTTGCTAAAGGGTACTCGCAGGAACAAGGAATCGACTATGACGAGAAATTCGCACCCGTAATCAAGCAAGCGACGTTGAGAGTGATGCTTGCGGTCGCTTGTCAAGAAAACATGGAGATTCGACAATACGACGTCAAGACCGCGTTTTTGAATGGGAAGTTGGAAGATCATGAGATATATATTGAACACCTGAAGGATTTGTTGTTGAAGGGAAGGAAGACTGGGTGTGCCTGTGCATGAAGAGCCTCTACGGACTCGTTCAAGCACCAATGTGTTTCAACACCGACTTAAACACGTTCCAAGTCGACGAGGAGAAGTTTACTCGCTCAGCGGCGGATCCATGTCTTTATTACAAGCGAAACGGCAAGGATCTCACCTTGAAGGGAGTGTACGTTGATGACATCATAGAAGCGTCGACGAGCAAGGAGGAATTAGATCGATCAGAAAAACGATTCATGAGACGTTACCGAGGTACAAGAGCATCAAGTTTTCGATACGTCCTGGGGTGGCAATGTCGCTACGATCGTGTAAAAGGGAAGATTGTGGTGTTCCAGCAGAGATACATCGAAACGATGGGTCAAAAGCTGGAATTACCGAAAACTCTTTTACACTATACCCCAATGGACGCTGTGAAGAAACTCCTGAAGAACATGGAAGGGGAGATAATGAAAACGAACGAGAAGAATCAAGGATACCGACAGTACACTGGATCCTTAATGCATGCGATGATTGGAACTCGACCTGATATAGCATTCGCGCTTGGAATGAGCGCTAGGTTTCAAGAGAACCCTTACCCAGCGCATTGGGATGCGCTTTACCGAACTTGTGGATACTTACAGCAAACGAAGCAATTGGGAATTCAGTATACTAGAAAGGACAAGCTGGAATTGGTGGGATATGCAGACGCCGACATGGGAACGGATCCAGATGACATGAAGTCAACGAGTGGTTTTGTGATCACGTTGAACGGGGGAGCTGTGGTGTGGGGAACGAAGAAACAAGCAACGACAGCTCAGTCTACCGCAGAAGCTGAATATGTTTCACTTAGTGAAGCATCGTCACATATGATATGGGTTAGCCAACTTCTGGGGGAGTTGGGTTATACGTTTAATGACCCTCCGGTGATTTACGGTGACAACACGACAGCAAATTCCCTCGCCAGCACGCCGATAATATCGCAAAGTTCGCGACACGTGGATAGAAGGTTCCACGTCATACGAGATAGGGTTAACGCGAAGAAAATACGCGTGGAGTACCTGAACACAAAAGAGCAACCTGCAGATCTGTTTACGAAAGCTTTGCCCGCGAACGAAGTTTGAAGAATTGCGAGCAAAGTTTGGGATGGTTAAAGTGGTTGATTAAAACTGCAAGGTTAGAAAGCTGAGGGGGAGAATGTTGGGTTTATTCATCTTTCTATTTTGTTTTTCTCACCCACATTCGTTATTTAGTTTAAGTTATTTTTCCCCCGAACCTGTTTATTTACGCGTTATTTAAGTTTTGAGTTGATCAGTTTATTGAGCTCCTCATTCCATTTGAGGATGCGTTAATCCCTTAACTTTATTATTTATGTTTTATTTATGATACGTAATTGGAGGGATTTACGGGTCATGAGTTCTGGTGTAAATCCCCACCCTCTACATGTATTGCGAAAAGGAGTTAACATTAATATTTGGAAGTTTCGTAGTAATTACCTCCCTGTCACCGCTGGAGACTCCATCACTATTCTTTATAGTTTAATTCCCTTTATTAATAATTATAATTTAATTACAATTGAGCCCCGTAACCCCTACATGAAGCAATCACCTCTTGGATGGAACGAGGTGTTGGATGAGTTTCTCATCTCGATAGGCTTCACACGTTCGCTCTCGGATCCCTGTCTTTTACTACCGACGCAACGGCGAGAGGTTATCGTTACTAGTTGTCTATGTTGACGACCTAGTGCACGCGTGTCCTGATCAGGAAGAGGCAGACGCGTTTCATGACGACCTCAAGCGTCGGTTTACGGTCACAAGCCAGGGGGAGCCAAGATACGCGGTTGGAACCCAAGTTCGCTACAATCAACACGAGAGGTGTGTGCGTATCAAGCAGGAGGCCTACATCATCTCGATGATGAAGAAGCTACGTGTGCCAGAAGGACATCTCAAGAAACTTCCGCTAAGGCCAGGAACGCGTCTCAGACGCGTTGAAGACAACGAGACTCCATTGGAAGAAGTGGAGGGACTAGCCTATCGAACTGTGGTCGGTTCATTGATGTACGCGATGGTTAATTCGCGTCCCGACGTGGCATTTGCAGTTGGAATGCTGGCGCGCTACCAGGCGCGTCCTGGACACGAGCACTGGGGAGTGTGCTCGTGATTTAGTCGGGTATTTACAGTTGACGCGTAGCTTGGGCATAAGCTATTCGCGTCAAGGGAACAAGTTGAAGCTTGAAGGATTCAGCGACGCGGATCTTGGGAACGATCCGGACGAGAAGAAGTCAATCAGTGGATTCGTCATCATGCTGAATGGAGGAGCTGTGATGTGGGGTGCGCGTAAACAAGCGTCAGTAGCTGTTTCCAGCGCAGAGGCCGAGTATGTCGCGTTGAGTGAGGCATCGTCGGAACTCATCTGGTTGAAGCAGCTCCTGGAGGAGATAGGATACTCCTTCGACGATCCACCAACGCTTTGGTGTGATAACACGGCAGCAGAGGCCATTGCAAAGAACCCCATAATCAGCTCGAGGACGCGACATGTGGATCTTCGGTTCCACGCGGTTAGAGATCGCGTTGCCAAGCGTTTGCTTCAGGTGGAGCACATTGGAACCAAGGAACAGCCTGCAGACATGCTCACGAAGGGGCTGGCGCGTAGAGACCTGGAGAGGTGTCGTGAACGCGTGGGGATGGTAGTCGTTGATGATGATGCTTCAGAGATGGGGGAACCAGAGAAGTCGTGAGTAAAGTTCACGAAAGGGGGAGAATGTTGGGTTTCGCTCACTTGACTCACGAGGACGCGTCAGGATCACTCGCACCATTAGTCCGCGGCGTCGGGCGCAACACTAGAGTGCTCTGGAATTTACGCGTCATTAGAGTTGAGCGCGAACGCGCCCACTGGACTTCTCATTTACATTCTGGACTCATTTTTAATTTCCCACTTTGATTTACCTTCCTTGATTGGTTTATTTTCTTTATGCCACTTTAATTATAACTCTACCTGTTTGTGATTGGATATTCCCTTCTAGCCTTTATTCCCTTTGTTCCCGTCAAGGCTTTCTGATTTGTTTATCTTTGTAGTGGAGAGTTTAACGCGTGAGTGTACGCGTCTCCGATAGGTTTACCTTTGTGTTGTCTTTCCTCTTTACTTGTTCGTTTTGTTTCAGTATTTAAAGACTCGTGTTTTGAGTTGAAATAAATTAAGAACGTTGTTCGAGCAAAAGTGCGTTTAACTTTGTTTTAATTGAGCCCCGTGAACAACAAGTATTCAACAGTTCATTCCCCATGTCGGCATCCGCATATCCCACCAATTCTAGTTGCTCGTTATCTTGGAATCTTGCAGCCATACCAGAGCGAACGCGGTATCCGGTCGCATCCCAATCATGGCGTGCATCAAGAATCCAGTTATTGGCGGTATCCTTGACCTTTCTCGTTCGTTTCGATATCTGTCCATCCATCGTCTTCAACAGTTTCTTCACGGCGTTCATTGGGGTGTGATGCAACAGGGGTTTCGGGAATTCCAGTTTTTGACCCATACAGTCTTCCCTTTCACATGATCTTAGCGACATTACCACCCTAACACCTATCGAAAACTTGCAGCTTGCGTTCCACGGTAAAATCTCATGAATCTCTTCTCGGATCTATCCAATTCCTTCGTGCTTGTCAATGCCTCAATGATGTCGTCAACATAGACGCCTTTCATGGTGAGATCCTTCCCGTTCCTCTTGTAGTAGAGACACGGATCCACCGCAGACCTCGTAACATTCTCTTCATCAACTTGGAATGTGTTCAAGTCGTTATTGAAACACAATGATGCCTGCACAAGACCATAAAAAGTTCTTCATGCAGAGACACACCTAGTCTTCTTTCCCTTCCACGACGAATCCCTCCTGCTGCTCTTTGTAAATTAATTTCATGATCTTCTAGCTTGCCGTTCAAAGACGCGGTCCTCACATCGTACTGGCGTATCTCCATGTTCTCTTGACAAGCAACCGCTAGCATGACTCTCAACGTTGCTTGCTTGATGAACGGGGCAAACTTCTCGTCATAATCAACACCTTGCTTTTGCGAGTATCCTTTTGCGACAAAGCGTGCTTTGCGTTTATCTAAATTTCCAACTTCATCCCTATTTTTTTTGAACGCCCATCCTGATTTAATTATCTTTTTATCTTTTGGTCGGGGCACCAGCCTCCACGTTCCCATCTCGACCAAGCTCTTCATTTCCTCCTCCATTGCTTATCCTTTTCCTACCTCTGCATTGCTTCTGGTTCCTTTTTGGTTCATCATCATCTTTATCCCCTGATGCGGCTTTTGCTGATGGCTTGACAGTCCAAAACTCTCCAGGCTTCTTGATTCGCGTTGACCTTCAAAGGGATGTCTTGTATGGTTCAACCAGGTCCTCAAAAAAGTTTGGTACTCTTCCTCCTAAACAGACTAACCCAATCCAGGTATTCCTGGACGGTCCAAGGTGCAACTTTGTCACCGGGAATCGAGGGCAGTTGAAGGCAAGTTGGGTGGGGTTGATCGCCTTGCCAGCCAAAAGGGCGTGCGGTAACGAAATGGAGCGGTACAAAGTCCGTTAGGCGCCACAGATGACGGGCCTTGGCGATGTAATGGGTCTGCATCACAGGTACGGATCGCCAGCGGCCACTATTGACATGGCCTTCCGGAATCCCGATGATTGTCAGGATGACCCTATGGGGCGTGAGGACGTTCCCGCGTAATTCCACCGATAATGTGTGTAAATTGGGGTACTTGGCGATGGATGTGAAGGCGGGACAGGTCAAAGTGTGAAGTTATTATATAACCTCACCAAGAGGCATAAACGCGTCATATTTATTATAGTCGTTGTGCTTAGTTTATGTTTCCTTTATCCCCCGTTCTGTTGTTTTCCTCCCGCGGATTTATACTTTTCCGCATGTGAGTTAGTCGGAGGTTTTTAGTATGAACGGCGGCCACCGCGTCAGTGCGCGTGGTCGAGATGTATATTATTGCTGTTCCCCTATGTTGATAGTTGTTGTATTTATGTGTGTTTTTGGTGTTTATAATAAAAAGAAGAGAAAAGTTGAATAGATTTACGTTCACCCTCTGAAGACCTGGACAAGACCACTACACACCCCAGGCCTGGCCGCCTTAGGGCCAGTGCTATCTCTTTCTCTTTGAATATTCAATATTGTTGTTATGAGTTTTACCAGCGGGCGCTCAGGTAAGTGCGCCGACGGGGGAGACTACACCTTGAACCAAGACATGAGTCTAGGAGGCTTGAGCCCTGGATAGACGCCTCTGTGGCATGATTCCTTCGAAGGTTTGGGTAGTATAACCACCTCTGTTCTATTCTCGATGGCTATGACAGGCTATCTAGTTGCCTGTGAGTGGGAGAGCGACACAAGCAGGGCCCTAGGTAGATGAGATCAGATTAGAACATGTTAAAACGGCTTACTGCGGCGATTTCGAGGCTTGGTAAACTCCTAGGAGCGTGGATGGACTCCCTCCTCGAGTACTTTCCACCTAGGTACGTGTGATCCCCGACCTAGGTTCTTTTGTTATCGTTTTTCTTTGTTATTTCCTTTTGTCATAGTAGAACTTGTCGGGAACAGTTAAGCTGTACAGCAAACAAAATCCTTGCCTCAGCAAAAGAGGAGTTGCAGCCACCTGCAGACTTGGAGAACGTCCAAGGGTGAGCATGGAGCGACACAGTGATTTCTCTCTCCATGGTGGTCAAGGCTTGAACCATGGAGGGCCAAAGAGGGAAACTCACAAAAGGAAACAGCCCAGTGTTTGCTTAGATTCTCGCCGGTGCGGCCTATGTCGTACAGGTGGGTGAAGAAAGTCAGCCAGTGTGAGACAGTCAAAGTGTTGGGATCCACACACCGTCAACAGCTTCTGAATCTAACATCTATCTAGTGTCTCTCGCTTACAACGCGCAACCCCCACTCAAGTTAACGGTTGGCACTGCTGCAACAAAGACTACCGGAAGTCCTCCGTTGTTGTTGTTCTGATTGTTGTTTTGGTTTGCCAGGTTTGCATAAGGTCCTCGATTCCAACCACCTCGGCCTGGACCTACTCTTCCGCGTCCTCCTCGACCACGGAAACCACCGCGTCCTCTTCTGCAGAAAAAGCCTCTTCCTGCAGCCGCAGGTTGAGCTTGAGTTTCGTTATCTCTTTCGTTTCTGTTGTCGTTATTTCTTCTCGCGCTCCAGCAGTCTCTTGCTAAGTGACCTTTCTTTCCGCAATTGTAGCATTCTCGGTCCTCACCGCCGCGGTGTCTTTGTTGCTGGTTGTTGTGGCGTCCCGCAGCATGAGCCTGGGCGCCTTCGTTATCTTCATTTTCCTTCTTTCTCTCTTTCAGTTTCGTTTCATGGTCTAAGAGCTTTCCAACGAAATAGGCATAGTCAGCCTTGAAGGGTTTCGCTCACTTGACTCACAAGGACGCGTCAGGATCACTCGCACCATTAGTCCGCGGCGTCGGGCGCAACACTGTAGTGCTCTGGAATTTACGCGTCGTTAGAGTTGAGCGCGAACGCGCCCACTGGACTTCTCATTTACATTCTGGACTCGTTCTGAATTTCCCACTTTGATTTACCTTCCTTGATTGGTTTATTTTTCTTTATGCCAGTTTAATTATAATTCTACCTGTTTGTGATTGGACATTCCCTTCTAGCCTTTATTCCATTTGTTCCCGTCAAGGCTCTCTGATTTGTTTATCTTTGTAGTGGAGAGTTTAACGCGTGAGTGTACGCGTCTCCGATAGGTTTACCTTTGTGTTGTCTTCCTCTTTACTTGTTCGTTTTGTTTGAGTATTTAAAGACTCGTGTGTTGAGTCGAAGTAAATTAAGAACGTTGTTCGAGCAAAAGTGCGTTTAACTTTGTTTTAATTGAGCCCCGTGAACAACAAGTATTCAACAGTGGTAGCACTTCTCTGACGATATGGGAAAGAAAGACGACTCATCACTTACCTCAAAGACAAGGGTCTTTGGGCGATCACTGAGATAGGATTTACGCCGTACGTTAACGAGAACGCTCCAACCAAAGAAGAGAAGGATCTGCGGATCAAGGAGCAGTCGGCTAACGATCGTGCTAAGAACCGGATAGAGTCTCGAGTGACTGATTCGGTCTTACACTTGATTGGCGAGGACTTCACGGCCAAGGAAGCGTGGGAGTGCCTCGTGTCATCATTTGAGCGTAAATCCCAACCCAACCGCAACGCTCTCACACGCAAGCTCACGCGTCTCAGAATGAAGGAGGACGCGTCTTTACGCGTATTCGTTGCAGAACTTTCGACAATGGTCAACCAACTCAAGGCAGCCGGCGAGGCTGTCTCCAACGAGCAACACATTGCTCACCTGCTCACCAAACTCCCGGAAGCTTACGACGTCGCGGTTGCCAACATTGAAACGGACGACAAAGCGGTCAAGGACTACAACCTGGTCGTTGCCAGGCTTCTCGACTGTGAAGAGAAGATCAAGGACCGCGTGGAGGCATCGGAGGAAGCGGAGGCCTTCTTCACGACAAGAGCGCGTAAGGGGAAGAAACCAGCAGGAAAGGACGCGTCGAAAGGTGGAGATAAAAGGTCAGTGACTTGTTTTAAGTGCAAGAAGATAGGACACTATGCGAACAAGTGTCGCTCTGGGAAGAAGAAGGACTCGGGGGAGTCGAGTGATGATACCTCAGAGAACGAGAGAGATGGTGGTGGTAGGAACCGTCATCGTGGGAAGTGGTGGAAGAAGCGCGCCTCGGACAAGAAGAAGTCTGCAAACACGGCGCGTGCAAGTCCAATTGCCTTTATGGCTATTGTGCGTCAGGTTGACGCGGAGGCTGGGGAAGCCTTGTCGGTTAAGCTGGAGAAGCGGGATAACCGATGGATTCTGGACTCTGGAGCCACTCACCATATGACCTTCTCGAAGGAAGGATTGCGGGGTTACCGCGCCGCGAGCAGCCGCGTAAAAACTGCAGAGCACGGCGAAGGAATACGCGTGGAGGGAGTAGGAGATTTAACCCTCAGCATCAAGGTCGGGAAGGCCACGCAAACGATCACGCTCAAGAACGTACTCTATGTGCCGGAGCTCACGCGTAATCTCATCTCTCTGGGTGCAGCAGCGTCGCGTGGCGTTGTTTTGGAGTCATCCAGCGGCAAGTATCGCCTCAGACACGTCGGATCGAACGACGTGACGGCAGAGTTCAAGGTTGAGGACAACCTATTTTATCTGGTGCAGCCAGACACCGCAGCAAACACCACGATGGGTGTGAAAAGCCAGTCGCTCAACAGCGCGCAGATTTGGCATCGACGGATGGGTCACATCTCGATGAAGGCGGTGAAGAAGCTTGAAAAATCGGCAACGGGTGTACGCATCACGTTGTATAACGACGACGACGACGTGCTGTGCAAGGGATGCATTGAGGGGAAGCTTACGCGCTCCTCTCACCCGGAGAGAGTTGAGAAGGACTACAAAGTCTTGGAACGCGTTCACGTGGATTTGGCGGGACCCATGAAGCGGAAGAGCTTGGGAGGGTCGCGTTACTTCATGGTGGTTGTGGACGCGTCAACGGGTTACTGCAACACGTACATGCTCAAGGAAAAGAAGCAAGCGGTTCAGTACATCAAGCAGTACAAGAGAGAGGCCGAGGCACTCACAGGTCGACGGATTGACGCGTTGAGATACTCGGAAAGGAACCCTGAGGAGATGGAACGACTTCGAGAAAAGCCGCATCTCCTGGAGATTGTTGCAGATAACGGTGGGGAATTTAAGAACAAGCAGCTGGAGGCATGGTGCCTGGAGGAAGGCATCAAGCTCACGTTCACCATGCCCTACACGCCTCAGCAGAACGGTGTCGCGGAAAGAATGAATCGGTCGCTCATTGAGAAGGCAAAGTGCATGCTTAGCGACGCGAGTCTTGACGACAAATTCTGGGGAGAGGCCGTTACGTGTGCCACGTACTTGTACAATCGATCTCCTCGTAAGGATGGGATTTCACCTCTGGAAGGCTTCACGGGAAGGAAGCCTAACCTGAAACGCGTTCGAATCTTCGGTTGCGCATGTTACGCGCACGTCCCAAAGGAACGACGGAAGAAGATGGAGAAGAACGCTCGCAAATGCATTTTCTTGGGATACGAGGCAATGGGATATCGCCTTTATGACCCAGTCACGAAGAAAGTAGTGCGCAGCAAGACTGTTGTGTTTGACGAGTTGAACACTGGAGTGTGGGAAGGACACGACGCAGACGTGTCCACCTGGAAGGTACACAGGAAGCTGCTGGACAAGGTGGGAAGCGATTCAGGGAGTTGGGGGAGCGATGAAGACTCCGAGGATTCCGAAGATGAGTCATTGAGCTCTGAGGATGATGGAGATAACGCGTCACAGGTCAGTGAAGACAGCGAAGCGTTGGAGGATGATGTCGAGGATGCTCAGGAAGAGAACGACGCGTCAGAAGAGTTCGAAGACGCGCCAACCTCGCCAAGAAGGACTCCTCAACGCGCTACACGCAGCGTTTCACGTCTCCCGGTACCAGCAACACCACCAGCAGAGGAAGGCACTCGTCGTTATTCCCTGAGAGAGAGGAGGCCAGCAAACGCAGAATGGTTTAAGGCTCAAGCTCCAGGAAAGCGCGCTCCTGCTCCACGTAATCCTGCAGCACACACTGTTACCGTGATGAGTGACGAGGACGTGACAGATCCAGCAACCGTTGAGGACGCGTTGGGACGTGTCGATTCAGAAGAATGGTTGAAGGCGCTTCAGGAGGAGTACCAGTCGTTGCTGGTGTTGGGTTTCGCTCACTTGACTCACGAGGACGCGTCAGGATCACTCGCACCATTAGTCCGCGGCGTCGGGCGCAACACTAGAGTGCTCTGGAATTTACGCGTCGTTAGAGTTGAGCGCGAACGCGCCCACTGGACTTCTCATTTACATTCTGGACTCGTTCTGAATTTCTCACTTTGATTTACCTTCCTTGATTGGTTTATTTTCTTTATGCCAGTTTAATTATAATTCTACCTGTTTGTGATTGGACATTCCTTCCAGCCTTTATTCCCTTTGTTCCCGTCAAGGCTCTCTGATTTGTTTATCTTTGTAGTGGAGAGTTTAACGCGTGAGTGTACGCGTCTCCGATAGGTTTACCTTTGTGTTGTCTTTCCTCTTTACTTGTTCGTTTTGTTTCAGTATTTAAAGACTCGTGTTTTGAGTTGAAATAAATTAAGAACGTTGTTCGAGTAAAAGTGCGTTTAACTTTGTTTTAATTTGAGCCCCGTGAACAACAAGTATTCAACAGTGGTAGCACTTCTCTGACGACATGGGAAAGAAAGACGACTCAGATGACGAGCGCAGCAAGCCAGTCAAGTTCGACGGGCAAGACTTTCACATCTGGAAACGTCGGATGACCACTTACCTCAAGACAAGGGTCTTTGGGCGATCACTGAGATAGGATTTACGCCGTACGTTAACGAGAACGCTCCAACCAAAGAGGAAAAGGATCTGCGAATCAAGGAGCAGTCGGCTAACGATCGTGCTAAGAACCGGATAGAGTCTCGAGTGACTGATTCGGTCTTACACTTGATTGGCGAGGACTTCACGGCCAAGGAAGCGTGGGAGTGCCTCGTGTCATCATTTGAGCGTAAATCCCAACCCAACCGCAACGCTCTCACACGCAAGCTCACGCGTCTCAGAATGAAGGAGGACGCGTCTTTACGCGTATTCGTTGCAGAACTTTCGACAATGGTCAACCAACTCAAGGCAGCCGGCGAGGCTGTCTCCAACGAGCAACACATTGCTCACCTGCTCACCAAACTCCCGGAAGCTTACGACGTCGCAGTTGCCAACATTGAAACGGACGACAAAGCGGTCAAGGATTACAACCTGGTCGTTGCCAGGCTTCTCGACTGTGAAGAGAAGATCAAGGACCGCGTGGAGGCATCTGAGGAAGCGGAGGCCTTCTTCACGACAAGAGCGTAAGGGGAAGAAACCAGCAGGAAAGGACGCGTCGAAAGGTGGAGATAAAAGGTCAGTGACTTGTTTAAGTGCAAGAAGATAGGACACTATGCGAACAAGTGTCGCTCTGGGAAGAAGAAGGACTCGGGGGAGTCAAGTGATGATACCTCAGAGAACGAGAGAGATGGTGGTGGTAGGAACCGTCATCGTGGGAAGTGGTGGAAGAAGCGCGCCTCGGACAAGAAGAAGTCTGCAAACACGGCGCGTGCAAGTCCAATTGCCTTTATGGCTATTGTGCGTCAGGTTGACGCGGAGGCTGGGGAAGCCTTGTCGGTTAAGCTGGAGAAGCGGGATAACCGATGGATTCTGGACTCTGGAGCCACTCACCATATGACCTTCTCGAAGGAAGGATTGCGGGGTTACCGCGCCGCGAGCAGCCGCGTAAAAACTGCAGAGCACGGCGAAGGAATACGCGTGGAGGGAGTAGGAGATTTAACCCTCAGCATCAAGGTCGGGAAGGCCACGCAAACGATCACGCTCAAGAACGTACTCTATGTGCCGGAGCTCACGCGTAATCTCATCTCTCTGGGTGCAGCAGCGTCGCGTGGCGTTGTTTTGGAGTCATCCAGCGGCAAGTATCGCCTCAGACACGTCGGATCGAACGACGTGACGGCAGAGTTCAAGGTTGAGGACAACCTATTTTATCTGGTGCAGCCAGACACCGCAGCAAACACCACGATGGGTGTGAAAAGCCAGTCGCTCAACAGCGCGCAGATTTGGCATCGACGGATGGGTCACATCTCGATGAAGGCGGTGAAGAAGCTTGAAAAATCGGCAACGGGTGTACGCATCACGTTGTATAACGACGACGACGACGTGCTGTGCAAGGGATGCATTGAGGGGAAGCTTACGCGCTCCTCTCACCCGGAGAGAGTTGAGAAGGACTACAAAGTCTTGGAACGCGTTCACGTGGATTTGGCGGGACCCATGAAGCGGAAGAGCTTGGGAGGGTCGCGTTACTTCATGGTGGTTGTGGACGCGTCAACGGGTTACTGCAACACGTACATGCTCAAGGAAAAGAAGCAAGCGGTTCAGTACATCAAGCAGTACAAGAGAGAGGCCGAGGCACTCACAGGTCGACGGATTGACGCGTTGAGATACTCGGAAAGGAACCCTGAGGAGATGGAACGACTTCGAGAAAAGCCGCATCTCCTGGAGATTGTTGCAGATAACGGTGGGGAATTTAAGAACAAGCAGCTGGAGGCATGGTGCCTGGAGGAAGGCATCAAGCTCACGTTCACCATGCCCTACACGCCTCAGCAGAACGGTGTTGCGGAAAGAATGAATCGGTCGCTCATTGAGAAGGCAAAGTGCATGCTTAGCGACGCGAGTCTTGACGACAAATTCTGGGGAGAGGCCGTTACGTGTGCCACTACTTGTACAATCGATCTCCTCGTAAGGATGGGATTTCACCTCTGGAAGGCTTCACGGGAGGAAGCCTAACCTGAAACCGTTCGAATCTTCGGTTGCGCATGTTACGCGCACGTCCCAAAGGAACGACGGAAGAAGATGGAGAGACGCGCGCAAATGCATTTTCTTGGGATATGAGGCAATGGATATGCCTTTATGACCCAGTCACGAAGAAAGTAGTGCGCAGCAAGACTGTGTGTTTGACGAGTTGAACACTGGAGTGTGGGAAGGACACGACGGACGTGTCCACCTGGAAGGTACACAGGAAGCTGCTGGACAAGGTGGAAGTGATTCAGGAGTTGGGGGAGCGATGAAGACTCCGAGGATTCCGAAGATGAGTCATTGAGCTTGGGATGATGGAGATAACGCGTCACAGGTCAGTGAAGACAGCGAAGCGTTGGGGGATGATTCGAGGATGCTCAGGAAGAGAACGACGCGTCAGAAGAGTTCGAAGACGCGCCAACCTCGCCAAGAAGAACTCCTCAACGCGCTACACGCAGCGTTTCACGTCTCCCGGTACCAGCAACACCACCAGCAGAGGAAGGCACTCGTCGTTATTCCCTGAGAGAGAGGAGGCCAGCAAACGCAGAATGGTTTTAAGGCTCAAGTGCCAGGAAAGCGCGCTCCTGCTCCACGTAAGCCTGCAGCACACACTGTTACCGTGATGAGTGACGAGGACGTGACAGATCCAGCAACCGTTGAGGACGCGTTGGGACGCGTTGATTCAGAAGAATGGATGAAGGCTCTCAGGAGGAGTACCAGTCGTTGCTGGAGCATCAGACGTGGCGTCTGGTGCCTCGACCAAACGGGAAGCACATCATCAAGAGTGGATGGGTGCTCCGTTACAAGCGAAAGGAAAACGGCTCCGTGGAAAGAAGAAAAGCTCGATTCGTTGCGAAGGGATATTCGCAGAAAGAAGCGTGGACTACTTGGAGACTTACGCGCCAGTGATGAAAGGGGCGACCTTTCGAACAGCACTCGCGGTGGCAGCTCACGAGGGGATGGTGTACGCCAATACGACGTCAAGACGCGTTTTCAACGGCAATCTCAAGGAGGAGATATACATCGAGCAACCAGAAGGTTTTGTGATTGTTGGAAGGAAGACTGGGTTTGTCTTCTCTTGAAGACCTTGTACGGTTTGAAGCAATCACCTCTTGGATGGAACGAGGTGTTGGATGAGTTTCTCATCTCGATAGGCTTCACACGTTCGCTCTCGGATCCCTGTCTTTACTACCGACGCAACGGCGAGAGGTTATCATTACTGGTTGTCTATGTTGACGACCTAGTGCACGCGTGTCCTGATCAGGAAGAGCAGACGCGTTTCAAGACGATCTCAAGCGTCGGTTTACGGTCACAAGCCAGGGGGAGCCAAGATACGCGGTTGGAACCCAAGTTCGCTACAATCAACACGAGAGTGTGTGCGTATCAAGCAGGAGGCCTATATCATCTCGATGATGAAGAAGCTACGCGTGCCAGAAGGACATCTCAAGAAGCTTCCGCTTAGGCCAGGAACGCGTCTCAGACGCATTGAAGACAACGAGACTCCATTGGAAGAAGTGGAGGACTAGCCTATCGAACTGTGGTCGGTTCATTGATGTACGCGATGGTTAATTCGCGTCCCGATTGGCATTTGCAGTTGGAATGCTGGCGCGCTACCAGGCGCGTCCTGGACACGAGCACTGGGAGTGTGCTCGTGATTTAGTCGGGTATTTACAGTTGACGCGTAGCTTGGGTATAAGCTATTCGCGTCAAGGGAACAAGTTGAAGCTTGAAGGATTCAGCGACGCGGATCTTGGGAACGATCCGGACGAGAAGAAGTCAATCAGTGGATTCGTCATCATGCTGAATGGAGGAGCTGTGATGTGGGGTGCGCGTAAACAAGCGTCAGTAGCTGTTTCCAGCGCAGAGGCCGAGTATGTCGCGTTGAGTGAGGCATCGTCGGAACTCATCTGGTTGAAGCAGCTCCTGGAGGAGATAGGATACTCCTTCGACGATCCACCAACGCTTTGGTGTGATAACACGGCAGCAGAGGCCATTGCAAAGAACCCCATCATCAGCTCGAGGACGCGACACGTGGATCTTCGGTTCACGCGTTAGAGATCGCGTTGCCAAGCGTTTGCTTCAGGTGGAGCACATTGGAACCAAGGACAGCCTGCAGACATGCTGACGAAGGGGCTGGCGCGTAGAGACCTGGAGAGGTGTCGTGAACGCGTGGGGATGCTAGTCGTTGATGATGATGCTTCAGAGATGGGGGAACCAGAGAAGTCGTGAGTAAAGTTCACGAAAGGGGAGAATGTTGGGTTTCGCTCACTTGACTCACGAGGACGCGTCAGGATCACTCGCACATTAGTCCGCGGCGTCGGGCGCAACACTAGAGTGCTCTGGAATTTACGCGTCGTTAGAGTTGAGCGCGAACGCGCCCACTGGACTTCTCATTTACATTCTGGACTCGTTCTGAATTTCTCACTTTGATTTACCTTCCTTGATTGGTTTATTTTCTTTATGCCAGTTTAATTATAATTCTACCTGTTTGTGATTGGACATTCCCTTCTAGCCTTTATTCCCTTTGTTCCCGTCAAGGCTCTCTGATTTGTTTATCTTTGTAGTGGAGAGTTTAACGCGTGAGTGTACGCGTCTCCGATAGGTTTACCTTTGTGTTGTCTTTCCTCTTTACTTGTTCGTTTTGTTTCAGTATTTAAAGACTCGTGTTTTGAGTTGAAATAAATTAAGAACGTTGTTCGAGTAAAAGTGCGTTTAACTTTGTTTTAATTTGAGCCCCGTGAACAACAAGTATTCAACAGCTGGAGCATCAGACATGGCGTCTGGTGCCTCGACCAAAGGGCAAGCACATCATCAAGAGTGGATGGGTGCTCCGTTACAAGCGAAAGGAAAACGGCTCCGTGGAAAGAAGAAAAGCTCGATTCGTTGCGAAGGGATATTCGCAGAAAGAAGGCGTGGACTACTTGGAGACTTACGCGCCAGTGATGAAAGGGGCGACCTTTCGGACAGCACTCGCGGTGGCAGCTCACGAGGGGATGGTGTTACGCCAATACGACGTCAAGACGGCGTTTCTCAACGGCAATCTCAAGGAGGAGATATACATCGAGCAACCAGAGGGTTTTGTGATTGTTGGGAAGGAAGACTGGGTTTGTCTTCTCTTGAAGACCTTGTATGGTTTGAAGCAATCACCTCTTGGATGGAACGAGGTTTTGGATGAGTTTCTCATCTCGATAGGCCTCACACGTTCGCTCTCGGATCCCTGTCTTTACTACCGACGCAACGGCGAGAGGTTATCGTTACTGGTTGTCTATGTTGACGACCTAGTGCACGCGTGTCCTGATCAGGAAGAGGCAGACGCGTTTCAAGACGATCTCCAGCGTCGGTTTACGGTCACAAGCCAGGGGGAGCCAAGATACGCGGTTGGAACCCAAGTTCGCTACAATCTGTTGGGTTTATTCATCTTTCTATTTTGTTTTTCTCACCCACATTCGTTATTTAGTTTAAGTTATTTTTCCCCCGAACCTGTTTATTTACGCGTTATTTAAGTTTTGAGTTGATCAGTTTATTGAGCTCCTCATTCCATTTGAGGATGCGTTAATCCCTTAACTTTATTATTTATGTTTAATTTATGATACGTAATTTGGAGGGATTTACGGATCATGAGTTCTGATGTAAATCCCCACTCTCTACATGTATTGCGAAAAGTAGTTAGAATTAATATATGGAAGTTTCGTAGTAATTACCTCCCTGTCACCGCTGGAGACTCCATCACCATTTTATACTTTAATTCTCTTTATTAATACATTATATTTTAATTACAATTGAGCCCCGTAACCCCTACAAGTGGTAGCACTTCACCTGGTTGGAAGGAGGAGTGAATCGATCCATTTGAGGGCCGAAGAGTAAAAGAGAAAAGAGTGATCATCCCAAGAAAGAAGGAAAGCTGTCAACACGAGAAGATGACGAAAGAGAGCGACGACAAACCTGTGATGTTTGATGGGACACAGTTCAACATCTGGAAGTACCGCATGATCGGGTACTTGAAAGGCAAAGGCCTTTGGAAGATCGTCGAGAAGGGCTGGACGCCCTATGCAGTCGTTGACACGCCTACAAATGCCGAAAAGAAGACTAGGTTAGAAGAAGAAGACCTGGACATGAAAGCAAAAGCAAGAATCGAATCAAGAGTTCACGACATCATCCTACCGTTGATACAGGATGAATCCACGGCAAAGGCGACATGGGATAAAATCATCGAGACCTATGAAAGAAAGGCTCAGACGAACAGAAACGCGATTAGACGCAAACTCACGAACTTGAAGATGAAAGAAGAAGACGACTTAAAGACTTACATTGCGGAGGTCTCGTCAACCATTCAGCAACTGAAGGCAGCGGGGGAAGACACGGCAACCCCGCAACACATCTCCATCCTCTTGACGACCCTCCCTGAAGCATACGACATCATCGTCAACCTTCTCGAGAACGAACCTAAAGCCGAGGCTGACTATGCCTATGTCGTTGGAAAGCTGTAAAAGATCATGAAACGAAACTGAAAGAGAGAAAGAAAGAAAATGAAGAGAAGGCGCTCAGGCTCACGCTGCGGGACGCTACAATACTCAACAACAAAGACACCGCGGCGGCGAGGACCGAGAATGCTACAATTGCGGAAAGAAAGGTCACTTAGCAAGAGACTGTTGGAGCGCGAGAAGAAATAACGACAACAGAAATGAAAGAGACAACGAACCTCAAGCTCAACCTGCGGCTGCTGGAAGAGGATTTTTCCGTGGAAGAGGACGAGGGGGTTTCCGTGGTCGAGGAGGACGTGGAAGAGGAGGTAGAGGCCGAGGTGGGTTGGAATCGAGGACCCAATTTAAACCTGGCAAACCAAAACAACAATCAGAACAACAACAACGGAGGAAATCCTGTGGTATTCGTTGCAGCAGTACCTACCGTCAACATGGGATACGACCTTAAACCAAAGAAAGAACAGTCAGCACAAGCACTTGCAACGTTCACCTACAGCATCAAAGAGAATCTCATTTACCTTGATCAAGTCATCGAACTCAAGCCAAGCACCGCCTCAGCAAAGGCTGAGAAGTCTCTGACACCGCACCAGTGGCACTTGCGGATGGGTCATCTAGGAAAGAAGGGAGTGAAGAAGTTAATGAAGGTAGCGAAGGGAGTCAAGATGACGAATGAAGACGACACTTACCTGTGTGAGGGTTGTGTTGATGGGAAAATGACAAGGACATCATTTCCTGACAAACCCGACGAGTTGAAAGCCAAGGAGCCTCTCGAGAAAATCCACGTCGACATCGTTGGACCTATGAAGACCGCGTCAAATGGCGGCGCACGTTACTTCCTCACCATCGTCGACAGCGCGACAAAACTACGTTACCGTTTACCTGTGCAAGAAGAAGAATGAGTCATTCAAGTTCATCAAAAGTTTTAAAGAAGAAGCCGAGAAGAAAATAAAAGGAAGCTCATTGAAATCGTGGCAGACAACGGCGGCGAATTCAATAATAAACCAACGAAGGATTGGTGTTTAGAGCATGGGATTCGACTTATCTTCACCATGCCGTACACACCGCAACAGAACGGTGTTGCCGAACGTATGAACAGGACCTTGAACGAGAGGTCTAAAAGCATGTTAAGTTCTTCAAAACTCGAAACGCGTTTTTGGGGTGAAGCTGTGATGGCTGCAGCTTACCTCATTAACCGATCGCCAACTCGAACGAACGAACAAGATGCAACGCCGCTTGAGAAATTCGCTGGAGTGAAACCCGACTTGTCAAGACTCCGTGGTTGGGGTTGCCTGGCACTCGTATTGATACCCAAGCAGCAACGTAAGAAGGGTGATTTCAACGCACGACGGTGTGCTCTCGTTGGGTATGAGCCGCTGGGCTATCGCCTTTGGGATTTGCAAACAAATAAGTTGGTTAGAAGCAAGTCAGTAATTTTTAACGAGGGAGTAATGGCGGCAGAAGCAGAGAAGGGAGAATCAAAGTTTGAAGGGGAGGTTCAAGAGTGGAAAAACGATCTCGACTTACCGGATTACTCTACAGACTCGTCAAGCTCTGGTGGTAGTGAAGTTGACACGGCGATTAATGACGAAGAGTCTGAAGATGACGAAGATGATAATGTTAGTTATCATACACCCGATCGCAATGACGGTGAAGATGAAGAAAGAGAGGAACCTCACTCACCTACGGTTCGTCGATCTGGTGGAAGAAGAGTTCCAAACTTCCGTGAAGACCTGGATGAGCCTTACGAAACATCCCTTCGAAGGTCATCACGGAACAAGAAGAAGCCTGGAGAGTTTTGGACGGTTAGACCATCAGCAAACACGGCATCGTTAGAAGATGATGACGAACCAAAGACCTACCAGGAAGCGATGGGTAGGAAGGAGAAGGACGAGTGGGAGGAAAGCGATGGAAGAAGAAATGAAGAGTTTGGTTGAGATGGGAACATGGAGGTTGGTTCCCCAACCTAAAGGGAGAAAGATTATTAAATCAGGATGGGTGTACAAAACAAAGCGAGATGAGTTGGGAAATCTCGATAAACGGAAAGCGAGATTTGTCGCTAAAGGTTACTCGCAAAAACAAGGAATCGACTACGATGAGAAATTCGCACCCGTCATCAAGCAAGCGACGTTGAGAGTGATGCTTGCGGTCGCTTGTCAAGAAACATGGAGATTCGACAATACGATGTTAAGACCGCGTTCTTGAATGGCAAGCTTGAAGATCATGAGATCTATATCGAACAACCAGAAGGATTCGTCGTCGAGGGGAAAGAAGATTGGGTGTGCCTGTGCATGAAGAGTCTCTACGGACTCGTTCAAGCACCAATGTGTTTCAACACCGACTTGAACACGTTCCAAGTCGACGAGGAGAAGTTTACTCGCTCAGCGGCGGATCCATGTCTTTATTACAAGCGAAACGGCAAGGATCTCACCTTGAAGGGAGTGTACGTTGATGATATTATAGAAGCGTCGACTAGCAAGGAGGAATTAGACCGATCAGAAAAAACGATTCATAAGACGTTACCGAGGTACAAGAGCTCCAAGTTTTCGATACGTCCTTGGGTGGCAATGTCGCTATGATCGTGTGAAAGGGAAGATTGTGGTGTTCCAGCAGAGATACATCGAAACGATGGGTCAAAAGCTGGAATTACCGAAAACTCTTTTACACTACACCCCAATGGACGCCGTGAAGAAACTCCTGAAGAGCATGGAAGGGGAGATAACGAAAACGAACGAGAAGAATCAAGGATACCGACAGTACACTGGATCCCTGATGCACGCGATGATCGGTACTAGACCTGATATAGCATTCGCGCTCGGAATGAGCGCTAGGTTTCAAGAGAACCCTTACCCAGCGCATTGGGATGCGCTTTACCGAACTTGTGGATACTTACAGCAAACGAAGCAATTGGGAATTCAGTATACTCGAAAGGACAAGCTGGAATTGGTGGGATACGAAGACGCCGACATGGGAACTGATCCGGACGATATGAAGTCAACAAGTGGCTTTGTAATCACGTTGAACGGGGGAGCTGTGGTGTGGGGAACGAAGAAGCAAGCAACGACGGCTCAGTCTACCGCCGAAGCTGAATATGTTTCACTTAGTGAAGCATCGTCGCATACGATATGGGTCAGCCAACTTCTGGGGGAGTTGGGTTATACGTTTAATGACCCTCCGGTGATTTACGGCGACAACACGACGGCAAGTTCCCTCGCAAGCACGCCGATAATATCGCAAAGTTCGCGACACGTGGATAGAAGGTTCCACGTCATACGGGACCGAGTTAATGCGAAGAAAATACGCGTTGAGTACCTGAACACAAAGGAACAACCTGCAGACTTGTTTACGAAAGCTTTGCCTCGAACGAAGTTTGAAGAATTACGAGCAAAGTTTGGGATGGTTAAGGTGGTTGATTAAAACTGCAAGGTTAGAAAGCTGAGGGGAGAATGTTGGGTTTATTCATCTTTCTATTTTGTTTTTCTCACCCACATTCGTTATTTAGTTTAAGTTATTTTTCCCCCGAACCTGTTTATTTACGCGTTATTTTAAGTTTTGAGTTGATCAGTTTATTGAGCTCCTCATTCCATTTGAGGATGCGTTAATCCCTTAACTTTATTATTTATGTTTAATTTATGATACGTAATTTGGAGGGATTTACGGATCATGAGTTCTGATGTAAATCCCCACTCTCTACATGTATTGCGAAAGTAGTTAGAATTAATATATGGAAGTTTCGTAGTAATTACTCCCTGTCACCGCTGGAGACTCCATCACCATTTTATACTTTAATTCTCTTTATTAATACATTATATTTTAATTACAATTGAGCCCCGTAACCCCTACACAATCAACACGAGAGGTGTGTGCGTATCAAGCAGGAGGCCTATATCATCTCGATGATGAAGAAGCTACGAGTGCCAGAAGGACATCTCAAGAAGCTTCCGCTAAGGCCAGGAACGCGTCTCAGACGCGTTGAAGACAACGAGACTCCATTGGAAGAAGTGGAGGACTAGCCTATCGAACTGTGGTCGGTTCATTGATGTACGCGATGGTTAATTCGCGTCCCGACGTGGCATTTGCAGTTGGAATGCTGGCGCGCTACCAGGCGCGTCCTGGACATGAGCACTGGGAGTGTGCTCGTGATTTAGTCGGGTATTTACAGTTGACGCGTAGCTTGGGCATAAGCTATTCGCGTCAAGGAACAAGTTCCTACGCGGATCTTGGGAACGATCCGGACGAGAAGAAGTCAATCAGTGGATTCGTCATCATGCTAGATGGAGGAGCTGTGATGTGGGGTGCGCGCAAACAAGCGTCAGTAGCTGTTTCCAGCGCAGAGGCCGAATACGTCGCGTTGAGTGAGGCATCGTCGGAGCTCATCTGGTTGAAGCAGCTCCTGGAGGAGATAGGATACTCTTTTGACGATCCACCAACGCTTTGGTGTGATAACACGGCAGCAGAGGCCATTGCAAAGAACCCATCATCAGCTCAAGGACGCGACACGTGGATCTACGGTTCCACGCGGTTAGAGATCGGTTGCCAAGCGTTTGCTTCAGTGGAGCACATTGGAACAAGGAACAGCCTGCAGACATGCTCACGAAGGGGCTGGCGCGTAGGGACCTGGAGAGGTGTCGTGAACGCGTGGGACGGTAGTCGTTGATGATGATGCTTCAGAGATGGGGGAGCCAGAGAAGTCGTGAGTAAAGTTCACGAAATGGGGAGAATGTTGGGTTTCGCTCACTTGACTCACGAGGACGCGTCAGGATCACTCGCACCATAAGTCCGCGGCGTCGGGCGCAACACTAGAGTGCTCTGGAATTTACGTGTCGTTAGAGTTGAGCGCGAACGCGCCCACTGGACTTCTCATTTACATTCTGGACTCATTTGAATTTCCCACATTGATTTACCTTCCTTGATTGGTTTATTTTCTTTATGCCAGTTTAATTATAATTCTACCTGTTTGTGATTGGACGTTCCCTTCTACCTTTGTTCCGTCAAGGCTCTCTGATTTGTTTATCTTTGTATTGGAGAGTTTAACGCGTGAGTGTACGCATCTCCGATAGGTTTACCTTTGTGTTGTCTTTCCTCTTTACTTGTTTGTTTTGTTTCAGTATTGAAAGACTCGTGTGTTGAGTCGAATAAATCAAGAACGTTGTTCGAGCAAAAGTGCGTTTAACTTTGTTTTAATTGAGCCCCGTGAACAACACCCTGTGAACAACAAGTATTCAACAGATTCTTGCTTTTGCTTTCATGTCCAGGTCTTCTTCTTCTTACCTAGTCTTCGTTTCGGCATTTGTGGGCGTGTCAACGACTGCATAGGAGGGCGTCCAGCCCTTCTCGACGATCTTCCAAGGCCTTTGCCTTTCAAGTACCCAATCATTCGGTACCTCCAGATGTGGAACTGTGTCCCATCAAACATCACCGGTTTGTTGTCGTTTCTTTTGTTATCTTCTCGTGTTGACAGCTTTCTTTACTTCTAGGGATGATCGCTCTTTTCTCTTTACTCTTCGGCCCTCAAATGGATCGATTTACTCCTCCTTCCAACCAGGTGAAGTGCTACCACTTGTAGAGGTTACGGGGCTCAAATGTAACTTAATATAATGAAGTAAATAAAGTGAATTAAACTATAAAATGGTGGTGGAGTCTCCAGAGGTGACAGGAAGCTAATTACGATGAAACTTCCATATATTAATGTTAAGTTCTTTTCGCAACACATGTAGAAGATGGGATTTACACTAGAACTCATGTCCGTAAATCCCTCCAATTACGTATCATCAACTAAACCTAAAATAATAAAGTTAAGGGATTAACGCATCCTCAAATTGAATGAGGAGCTCAATAAAACTGATCAAATCAAAACTTAAATTAACGCGTAAACAAATAGAGTTTGGGGGAAAAACAACTTAGACAAAAATACGAATGTGGGTGAGTAAAACAAATAGAAAGATGATAAACCCAACAAGAAATACATCGACACGATGGGTCAAAAGCTGGAATTACCGAAAACTCTTTTTAACTATACGCCAATGGACGCCGTCAAGAAACTCCTGAAGAACATGGAAGGCCAAATAACGAAAACAAACGGGAAGAGTCAAGGAAACGACAGTACACTGGATCCCGGATGCATGCGGTGATCGGGACAAGACCTGATATTGCCTTCGCACTTGGAATGAGTGCTAGATTCCAAGAGAACCCTTACCCTGCGCATTGGATGCACTTTACCAAACATGTGGATATTTGCAGCAGACAAAGCAGTTGGGAATTTAGTATACTCGCAAAGACAAGCTGGGATTGGTGGGATATGCAGATGCCGACATGGGAACTGATCCGGACGACATGAAGTCAACAACGGGGGAGCTGTGGTGTGGGGAACGAAAAAGCAAGCTACGACGGCTCAGTCTACTACTGAGGCTGAGTATGTTTTCCCCCAGTGAAGCATCGGTCGCACATGATATGGGTCAGCCAACTTCTGGGGGAGTTGGGTTATACGTTCAATGACCCTCCGGTGATTTACGGCGACAACAACACGGCAAAATCCCTCGCAAGCACGCCAATAATTTCGCCAAAGTTCTCGGCATGTGGATAGAAGGTTCCACGTCATACGGGATCGAGTTAACGCGAAGAATATACGCGTTGAGTACCTGAACACGAAGGAGCAACCTGCAGACCTGTTTACGAAAAGCCTTGCCTCAAACGAAATTTGAACAATTACAAGCAAAGTTTGGAATGGTTAAAGTGGTTGATTAAAACTGCAAGGTTAGAAAGCTGAGGGGGAGAATGTTGGGTTTTCATCTTTCTATTTTTGTTTTACTCACCCACATTGGTATTACGTCTATTTTTTTTTCCCCCGAACTTTGTTTTGTTTGCGGCGTCAATTTAAGTTTTTATTTGATCACTTGTATTGAGCTCCTCATACCATTTGAGGATGCGCTAATCCCTAAATTTTATTACTTTATGTTTAGTTTATGATACGTAACAGGCGGGTCATGAGTTCTATTGTAAACCCCATCTTCTACATGTATTGAGAAAAGAAGTTAACATCAATATATGGAAGATTCATCGTTATTAGCTCCCTGTCACCTCTGGAGACTCCATCATCATTTTTTATAGCTTATTCACTGATTATATTAATTAACATTTGAGCCCCGTAACCCCTACATTTCTTGTCCAAGGCGCGCTGTCTCCACCACCTCCCACGATCACGCTTCCTACCATCACTATCTCTCTCGTTCTCTGAGGTATCATCACTCGACTCCCCCAAGTCCTTCTTCTTCCCAGAGCGACACTTGTTTGCATAGTGTCCTATCTTCTTGCACTTAAAACGAGTCACTGACCTTTTATCTCCACCTTTCGACGCGTCCTTTCCTGCTGGTTACTTCCCCTTGCCCGCTCTTGTCGTGAAGAAGGCCTCCGCTTCCTCCGATGCCTCCACGCGGTCTTGATCTTCTCTTCACAGTCGAGAAGTCTGGCGACGACCAGGTTGTAGTCCTTGACCGCTGTGTCGTCCATTTCAATGTTGGCGACCGCGACGTTGTAAGCTTCTGGGGTATTCGGTGAGCAGGTGAGCTATGTGTTGCTCGTTGGAAACAGCCTCGCCAGCTGCCTTGAGTTGGTTGACCATAGTTGAAAGTTCCGCAACAAATACGTGTAAAGACGCGTCCTCCTTCATTTTGAGACGCGTGTGAGAGCGTTGCGGTTGGGTTGGTACTTACGCTCAAATGATGACAGGAGGCACTCCCACGCTTCCTTGGCCGTGAAGTCCTCTCCAATTAAGTGAAAAACTGAATCAGTCACTCGAGACTCTATACGGTTCTTTCACGATTGTTAGCCAACTACTCCTTGATCCGCAGATCCTTTTCTTCTTTGGTTGGAGCGTTTTCGTTAACGTAAGGCGTAAATCCTATCATAGCGATTGCCCAAAGACCCTTGTCCTTGACGTAAGTGGTCATCCAACGTTTCCAGATGTGAAAGTCTTGTCCATCAAACTTGACTGGCTTGCTGTGCTTGTCATGTGAGCCCTCTTTCCTTCCCATATCGTCAGAATAAGTGCTACCATTGTTCAATACTTGTTGTTCACGGGGCTCAATTAAAACAAAGTTAAATGCACTTTTGCTTGAACAACATTCTTGATTTTTTTTGACTCAACAAACGAGTCTTTAAATACTCAAACAAAACAGACAAGTAATGAGGAAAGACAACACAAAGGTAAACCTATTGGAGACGCGTACACTCATACATTTAACTCTCCAATACAAAGGTAAACAAATCAGAAAGCCTCAACGGGAACAAAGGGAATAAAGGCTGGAAGGGATTGTCCAATCACAAACAGGCAGAGTTATAAATAATAAAACCAGCATAAAGAAAATTATCCAATCAAGGAAAGTAAATCAAAGTGAGAAAGTAAAATGGAAGTCCAGTGGGCGTGTTCTCGCTCAACTCTAATGACGCGTAAATACCGACGCCAGGGACTAATGGTGTGGGTGATCTTGACGCGTCCTTGTGAGTCAAGTGAGCGAGACCCAACACTCTTTAGAAGTTCATGTTGGTCTAGGTTTCAGTCTCTCCCATCGAATGCCATCACCTGAGCACCCTCTGGCAACATTCAATATACAGTAACAAGGTCATGGGTGTAAAGAAGTGTATCCAAATAAACAGAGTCAGATCTGGACAAGGCAAACCAAGCAGTAGAGTAAATATTTGGTTGTTCGACAACACGTGTTAATGAGGTAACATACACGGAATAGAATGGGGTTGTTTGATACTCAAATTTGCTAGGTGTGGTAAGGCAGAAGTTCTCACATTGGATTGTTTATTATAATATAACGTCAAGAGGGTATACTATTAAAGCGTTGAGGAAGTGATCTAGCTCATCATCATCTGTAGACATATAAATAGCCTTTTATGTATTGTATTTTTTTTGTAGAAAGTCGAATACATTTACTTGCACCTCTGTAGTCCTGGATTGATCCCACACATACATCCAGGCATGGCTGCCCTTGGGCCATGTTTCTTTCTTCTTCTGTTATTCAATATTGTGTTATTAGTTTTACCTGCGGGCGCTCAGGGATTATGCCGGTGGGGGAGACTACACCTTGAACCAAGACACTTGAGTCTAAGAAGGCCTGAGCCGTGGATAGACGCCTCTGTGGCATGATTCCTTTAAAGGTATGGGTAGTATAACCACCTCTGTTCTTTTCTTGATTGCCATGACTGGCTATCTAGTTGCCTGTGAGTGGGAGTGCGGCATTAGCAGGCCTTAGGTAGGAGAGATCAGATGAGAACATGTTAAAACGGCTTATTGCGGCGATGACGAGGCCTTGCACACCACTAAAGGCAGAATAGGCTTGACTCTTGATCTAGGAATACACCCTAGGCTCTAGTTTTGTCATCTATTATGTGGCTCTCTACCTCTGTATGCCGGGGCTCAGCAGAGGGGGCTATAGAGAGAACTTTACACAAACCACAGCACACCACTTCCTTGCATCCCTTAACGGATGAGTAGGCTTTATTCTCAATTCTGGATTACATCCAGGGAGTTAGTATCGTCACCTACAATGTGGTTCTCTACCTCTGTATGTCAAGGCTTAGCAGAAGAGGCCACTAGAGTTGAACTTCACACATCAGTTTATGAAAAAGTATGAGGGATCTTTCCGAAAGAAATCCAACAAGAACCACTTCATCAGGGTCTTCAAGATCAGCAAAGGGTTGTCCACTAAAAGGGTCAAAAGCAAAAAGCTGATAGTAATGGGCGGGATAACGACAAGAAGCCGGAGGAGCAGCAGTGGTCCCAACTAAACTAGGCACAACAAGTATATTAAATATGACGTGTTTATGCCCCCTTGGTGAGGTTAGATAACAACTTCACATCTGACATTGACATCATAAGTCTTTGTGTGGATATGGAAATGATATATAACGGCGCTCGTGAGCCTTTCAGCGCCAACCCTATCGCCAAGGATACCCTTCTCGCAATAATGATTATAACAATCGCTCTCGCCAGGGTAGTTACAACAACTCTAACTATAATGACAGCCCTCAGAGTGACTATCGTAATGATCCTTTCACTCCTGATGCTTTTACGCGATGGTGCTCAGTCTACTTGACTCAGTACAATGTGAATCTCAACAGTGTCGTGATAAAGTAATATGTGGTCTCTTAAGCGGCCATTCCGGCCCCCTTTTCTTTTACATTTTGCTTTGAGCTACGATTACGGCTTAACAAAGATCCCAAAATGTTGACCACAACGATTCTTCAACGCGACAGAAACTTGCAAAAGTAACTTTACTTAATCACTTTACTATATAATTTGATTTTCAACCTGAAAAAACTCATTATTTATTTTCACTAATAATAGTCGCAATGTGCTTGCTCTATTTTCGCTAGAAATATGTATCTGTATTATTTTTCTTATGAGAATTCTTCGTAATAATGCTGGTTTTGATATTTGTCTGAATCAGCAGTACCTATTTCTTAACGCTAAGCGACTATAAAGCATATCGGTAATGGTATATTGATTTATATTTTCGCATAATCAACGGACAAAGAAGGAAAGGAGATCAGGGATTATGAAAACACTAAAGATTGTAATGGGTGATGCCAAAACACTGACAGAAGTGGGATTGGTACTGCGAAAAAGCAAAGATTCGATTATGTACCTTAAAGAGAGTTATGACCTAGCTTTATAAATCGCTCGACAGGTCTTTTTGGCTTGCATACTCTTAACGGCATAAAGTAAATATATTGGTGAAAAAAGCATCACTTTTGCAGTCATATACATACATACAAAATCAAGACAGCAAGTCCTTCCTCCATCATATTCCCAAGCCCATCCCCATAGCTATATATCCGACCGCCCCAACCGCAACCCCGACACCAACAACTCCCACAGCCGCCGTCTTCAATCTCCTCACAACAGATGTATCCTTTTTTGGATCAACGTCATCGATGTCGTCCAATTTGCGTTGCGAAGGGAAAGCGAAAGCTTGTCGAGAGCTCCGCGACGTTCGGTTTCGTAGGCTCGGGAGGTGGAGGTCAGTTGGGCTTCGAGAGTGTCCAGACGACGGAGATCGAGGAGAAATTGAGAGCGAAGGCGGATACGGCGGTTGGATCTGTTTATGAAAATGAGTACCTTGGGAATGCGCCCAGAAAAAGGAATATTGGGAGGGTAACCAAAAAAAAACATAATAAATAATGGGATGTAGGATGCTGTTCTCAGCGACGCAACGTTTGTTGTAAACTTAAAAGGAACAGCAAAAAGAAGGTTAAACATATTCAAACAATAAAACCGTTTAAAATGATATTTACACCAGTTTGATTGTATCCTCAACATCTGCCAACTTCTTTGCAATACTTTTCACTTCCTCCACCTTCAATCTCTCCTCCTGACTCAATTCGATCATAGTCGCCATACTTCCATTAAACCGAACATCCTGCTCACCCACGATATCGGCCGCCTTTTCAATCGCTTCTCCAACATCCATACTCCCTCGTTTCTTCGCAGGCGTCCTGGTAAGGGGGATCGACGTAGACCTTCGTGGTGGCGCGGATCCACCACGCTGCGTATCAATATCATCGTCATCCATCTTTACACTATCATCCATCAACAACTTTTCCTTCTCCATCCGCGTTTCACGGACTGCAGCTTCCTTTGTCTTCTTCAACCGATGTGTTGCCACTTCTGTCAAAGCATCCTCCAGCGCCGACAACAGAGATGCGGACTCAAGACTCTGCGATGCCAAGTGTGCATCAATCTCTTGGACGAGGGAGTCGTGACGGTCTGTACGTTCTCGTCGCAGCTCTTCGACTTTACGGACGATGGATTCGGTTAGAGTGCTCATTTTTCTGTGGTTTTGACTATTATTTTTTTTTATGGAAACAGTGCCACCATTCACAGGCTGATGGGAGGAAAACGGGTTTACTTTGATCGGACAGTCGAAGCATACCTAACCAAAGTAGGCCGTATTTCGTTGAGGATTAAGATTTATTTTATCGAACTCGCATCCATTGCAGCCCCAGCGATCCATCAAGTTCGCAAGTCAGTTCTAGGAATAGGAGGCGGCGGTACATCAAATGCGAGGAGATCCACAAGAAGGCAAGAGTCTATTAGCGATTATTGCATATGGATCGTGAGAATAAGCGGAAAATACTTTGTGCATCGAGACCACTGCTGTCACGATCTATCCAGAGTATATTGTAGAAGCCATAGAGGCTCATCAGTCACCCACTATCGCCGTAGAGTTAGAGAAAAAGTCGAATTATGTAAGAATAGTATATGGTTAACTCCGTTTATGCCGTCAAGCAGATAAACTTTCAATTTAAAAAGGCCCCTCCCTCTCATCCTCTACGCATTTCTTTCACTCATTCCAGATACATACTCCCACCCAGCGGAATGGCATCCAGCGATCACAGACACTTGTAGGATGTTGACGACGGTAATAGTTATTTTGTACGTAGGTTTACATATGCATCAATAATAAAATGTGGAATACTTCACCATATTATCATACTCCGATGTGTATTGTTGTCTTTTAAATAACATTTAAAAAAAAGTACATACAATATGTACGCGTAAAAAACAACAAACAAAAAAAACTACACCCAACATTGAATAACATCGAAAAAATAAAAGGTCAATAAAAATTACATCACAATCGTCGGCTCCCCAATATTCGCCGACACTGATTTATGCGGCAACACTTTTGCTCCATTCACATAAACCTCATCCCCAACATGCACATCATCCCCCAACACGGTAACATTCTCTAACCTCGCCCACCTCCCCACTGTCGAATGCCACCCCACAATAGTCGACGAAATCCAAGCATGATCCTTGACAGCAGCTCCCTCCAACACAACAGTCCTAGCAAGGCGAACCCCATCACCAATAACAACTCCAGGTCCAATCGTCACATTCGGGCCGATTTTACAGTTTTCTCCAATCACCGCTGTAGGATCAATCAGGACGTGACCCGAAATGTGAGGGCCTGTGGTTAGGAGTTGGGGTTGCTTTTTGGCGACAGACGAGAGCCAAAGACCTGTGCCAGTGAGGAAATCTTTGGGTTGACCAACGTCCATCCAGAAACCGGGGAGTTCCATAGAGTGGATCTGGGATTCAGCCGCCATAACCGGGAATACCTCTTTCTCAATCGACATGGGTTCGGGCTTGATTATATGTAAAATATATCATCATGAAAAGAGAGAGAATAAGTTGAGTGAGTTTATGGAAATAATAGAAATTATCTAATAAATAATAACTCACGTGGATCCTCTTGAGAACAGAGGGACTAAACATGTACAGCCCCGCATTGATCTTATTCGAGATAAAATCCTTGGGCTTCTCCACAAACCGATCAATCGCACTGCTCCCCTGTTTATTCACAACAACTCCATACTTGCTAGGCTCCTCAACCCTCGTCACCATAATAGTTCCCTCCCCACCATGTTTCTTATGAAACTCGACCATCTCCACAAAAGGGAAATCACAAATCACATCAGAGTTCAAGACCGAAAAATGGGGCATCGTCTTTTCCCCAAAATATCGGCGGCGAGCGCGAGAGGACCGGCGGTACCTAGGGGTTCGGTTTCGACGGAAAAGTGGATGCGGATGTTGAGGAGTTGTTCATATTTTTGCATGGCTTTGACCATGATTTCGGGGCGGTAATTGACGCAAGGACAACGTCGGTGACTCCAGCCTATGTAATTGTATGATGATAAGCGAAAGGTAAGTACTCAAGGTTTCGTAAAGTGAGGTAAGAAATAATAATATTCTTGTGAATAGCGACCACCCGAACTTCTAAATCATCCATCTTCAACCATCAACACACCAACACACCTTGACAAGAGCCTCAATCTGATGCACTATCATTGGCTTGTTTCCAAACTCCACCAATGGCTTTGGGATGGTGAGGGTGAGAGGACGAAGACGCGTTCCAAAACCTAATTGAAAGTAGTTATTAAAAAGAGGCGATCAAAATGAACGATAAGATTAGATGCAGTTCTGGGGATGGGATGGGAAGGAAGGGAAGGGAAAGGTCAGAGAGAACGAGATGAAGAGAATTGGCGAGATTAAATGAAGACGAGGAGAATGTGAGAGATCCCGGTGATGTTGCATATAAAGATTTCACTGACGCAGAGTTATGTCCTTAAATGAAGATCCCCACGGGTTGAATGTTTCTTGATGATGGACACGGAATGTGAAGGCAAGTTGATTTACCTCCAACAAGAATGAGAGCCTTCATGGTTGACTAGTTGCGATGGAAATGAGGAGTTGAGGTAGTGGTTGGTACTGCTGATGTTAGCTGGGTGACGGAAGGATCGCTGGACGGGGGTGTAAGAATACGACGGGATGCTCCTAGTGATGAAGACGATGAAACTAGGGGACAGCAGTGGCTGGAATGGGATAAGGATGATCAAGGCAGGGGGTGCAAAAAGCGATTTAATATTTAATTGAGGAAAGAGTCACACAAAGTTAGAATGTTCCTTCAAATGAATTTTTAGAATATTTTAGAACTCATCAAACGAATAATTATTAATCTCCTTCATTGGAATATTTCTTCTAATTGATTATTGAATTAACAGAATAATCTTAGTATCACGTTGAAATATTCCAAACCGTTAAAAATTCCCTCACCATCTTTTTTTTTTTTTTTTTTTTGTTTATTGCTTATAATAACAATATATCCATCATGCCCAAACTCACAAAGAAGAAGGCCGTCAACCCTCTCTCTAAACCCTCCTCCACCTCCTCCTCTACCCTACACACAACTCGCACATCAACAATCTCGAAACGAGACAAGCAGTCCACGAAAAAAGGGAACTGGCAGCACCGTAAAGCTCACCCCCTCTCCTTCCATTCTAACAAACACAAAAGGTCTTAAATCCGTCTACACCACAACGGCCCTTCAAACCGCCAAATCCCTTCATCTCGCTCAAAACGGCGTCGCAGCTGATCTCACCTCCATCACAGCAGCCATCACTGAACTTGATGAAGAACCCATGATCATGGATACCAGCGAAACGACGACAAAGTCACAGAAACCTGTAAAGCAGTCATCAAGGATAAAAGCAAAGTAAGATACTTTCTTTTCATATACGATTACTGATGAAGATTTAAAAAACAGCATGGATGAAATCAACCGGTTTCAAAAGATATTGGGACATGAGAGGTTTAAAGGGAACCCGATGGCGACGATTCAGATGCATTTGAAGAATACTTTAAAATCGGCGTGATCCCTATTAATGATTTATTGGGGTGATTTACCTTGCATGAGATAGAGTAGTATGCTTATTTATTTTTCCCAAGACCGTATATTTGCGTCTTTATTCGAATAACCACTGAACATAATAAAAAAAAATATGAAAGGGCCACATGATTTTAGCTAAACTATATATGGGTGTTCTTCAAACCCAAAAAATCGACCGAGAACAAGCTGAATGTCCTCCTCCAGAGACTACATCACTTACCTCCCTAACTTCCCATCCTCCAACACCTCCCCCTTTGCTTTCCCCTTCCCTTTCACCTGCGCTCTCGCAGGCGGCGCACCCTTCAACTCCTTCATCGCCTCCTTCTTAGCATTCTTTTCTCCATCCTTAACTTTCGTTTCGTCTCTCTATCCATCTCCTCTCGATCCTGTTCCGTCTCTTCCTCCTCACCCTGTTCACCCTCCTCCTCCTTAGCAGCCACAACAGGACGACGAGATGCAAGACTCTTAGGGTGCACGCCTTTCCGGATCATACGTTTCTCGATGCCACCTAAAAAAAAAGGGTGTTAAACAAACATCACACATTCAAAACCGAATAACTCACGTTTGATAATCTCTGCATCCTCCTCATCATCAAACTTAACATCCTCTTCCTCCACAGTGTCCTCCATAACTTCATCCGCTTCCTCGGTTGGCTCATTCTCGTGGTCAGAGTCCGCATCAGGGACGGCCGGGATCTTGTTTGATAGTTTTTTGAATTTGGCGACAAAGAAACCGTCCATATTGTAGGTATGCGGGTAGTAGCGACGGGTGAGGGATACACTGGGGTGGAAGACTTTACCGCGGAATCTATCAAGTAAAATACATTTGTTAGGGTGAACCGATAAGACATAGACAAAGAGGAAAAGCCACGAATAATAGAAAAAAAACTTCAAATATAAAACATTATATATGAATAAACAAAAACGATAATAAAATTACCTCGTAAACCCTTCCTTCCCGAAATCCAACCCCGTCGGAACAAGCTTCACATTCGGACGTTTCCTCAACGCGTAAGCCACAACATCCTCATTCTCCTCCACTGTCACCGAACAAGTCGAATAAACAATAAACCCTCCGGTCTTACTCCCCGCATCCACACTATCAATCGCCGCCAACACCAACTCTCTCTGCACCTGTGCAAGCATATCAAAGTCCCCCTGTCCCTTATTTATCTTGACACTAGGGTCTTTCGATATAACACCTGTACCACTACACGGTGCATCCAAGAGAACACGATCAAATCCTCCAATTGCAGATGGGAAGGCTCGACCATCACAATTGCAAATCACCACATTTCGAGCACCAAGACGATGAACATTGGCGACAAGGGATCGACATCGTTCTCTACTCGCGTCGTTAGCGAATACGCTCCCCGTGTTTCTCATCAACGCCGAAATATAAGTCGACTTTCCACCTGGTGCACTACACATATCAAGCACGCGTTCACCCTCCTGAGGGGCAAGCGCCATGACCGGTAAGAACGAACTCGCGGCTTGAAGCATGTAATGTCCGGCAAGGTATTCGGGTGTCGCACCGATCGGTACGGGGGAGTCAAAGATTTGAAGACCAACTTTAGACCATTTGCCAACAGGTTCAAGTTGGACACCACGGTTCATGAGACTTTGAGCGAGATCGCGACGACGGGTTTTAAGGGTGTTGGCGCGGATGACGACTGGACGTTGGACCTCGTTGGCCTCGAAGAACTCGATCGCCTCGGAAACGGTAAAGAGGTGGAAGAGTTTTTCCATAAGGTACTCATTGTACCCGTAATACAACGCAAGGTCTTTTAGCAGCTGTTCAGTGTAATCCGAGCGCGCACGACCCTCCTCAGCGTATTCCTTGAAGTTATTAAGGACACGAACGATTTCTTGGATGCGGGTATGAACGAGTTGGAGGTCTTCAGAAAGATTTGGGTCTTGATCGATTTGTTGACCAGAGGGGAGGACGAATTTTTCGCGGTTTGATATGTTGGTTTGGAGTTCGTCGGCGCCGAGTTTTTCGAGGGCGGCTTCTTCTTCGTCTTCTTCGAGGCCTTCACGTTCGAATTCGTGAGGGATTCCTGGGATGAGATGGAGGCGCCGTCGTCTTCGGACATGTCGAAATCCATTTGGATCTTTTTGCCGTCAAATTCGTCGTCCTAGTATATAATAATGATATTAGAGGGTGTTTTGAAGGTTGGTGGAATAATAATCGGAAGGACTTACGAGATCCTCTTCATCATCTTCAAGATCGTCTAATCCCATCACCTCGTCATCATCGTCATCATCACCCTCTTCCATTTCGAAACCTTCCGCAAACATGGCATCCTCATCATCTTCATCCTCCTCCCCATCAAAATCCTCATCACCATCACTCTCAACCTCCTGCGGGATATCATCATCATCGTCCTCTAACCCCTCCAAGTCCTCGTCATCGTCCAACTCCTCCGCCTCATCATCCTCTTCTTCCTCCTCCACCTCTTCAACAATCTTTTCAGCCTTATTCCCCGCAAGTTTCCTATAAACGCATTAACATACCTCCAAAAAAAACTCGTTATCCTCACCTCGCTTTATTCGCTGGCGCAACAGGTCCAACAGCACGTTCTCATCCAGCGTGAGGACGCTTCTTGGATTCGATAATGGCTTTTGGTGCAAGAATCAAGGGTTTCTTTGCTTCACCACAGCAGGTTTTTGGATTGTTGTTTTCCTTTTGCAACGGGTTTAGCGATGGGTTTGGTTTCGGTAGGTTTCGATGTGATCTTTGCGGGGGAAGACTTTGTTGCTGCTTTCACTGGAGCAGCCTTGACAGGTGCTGCCTTAACAGCAACAGCCTTGTCTCCTCCTTTGCAACTTCCTTCCTACCCTTCGCAGCCTTCTCCTTCCTTAACCCTCCAAACGTATTTCCCCTTGTCCGTTCCTCCTCATCACTATCAAGGTCCTTTCCAAGCCGTGTCTTGATCTTTGGATGGTGTGGTCGGCGAGGGGTTTGGGAGGGGCTGGCGTTGGCTGCTTGATGGCCTCTTAACCCATCGTTGATCAGTCTGTTGGAGTTGTTGGGACGAAAAAAAAAAAAAAGACTTGTCACTGTTATTTTATGAATGCAGGATTGAAGTGTAAGGTATCCATCGAGGATTGAGCGGGAGGGGATGCTTGCGTATGCTAAAGCCTGGAACGTTACGGATTCTTACTTAGAGTTTTAATTGAATGGTCATCTGCTTAACGTAATAAAAGGAGTTAACGCATCATTGAAAGTTTGAATGGTCACCTGCGGAGACATGTGGATGGGCGGCCGTCAACATCAATTATGAACTGCATTGAGGACATCAATGACAACTGTCTATTTACGCCTTTTTCTGGCGATCTATGCTTTTGCTCAACAATAGAAATTGAAAGGACGGATTTGAGTCTCGTTGCTCTCCAAGGATATCACAGTGCTGAAGATAGCCACGAAGCTGGCCTCTTTCGGCATCAAAACAAATCGACATCTTAACATAACCTGAACTCCTACTACATTTCGATTTGGAAGGGATATGGTGCGATTTGGCTGGTAATCGCTTCGGAAGATATGGGATTCGTCGTTCAACAGAATTGTGCCATTACCACAGTCATCACCTTAATTTGAGTCTCGTTCGTATTTCGGATGAATGAGCGTCCTAGTCACCCATTTTTCTGAAGATCGAGGAATTTAGAGAAGAATACTCTTAGCTTGTTGGGTATTTTGGGATTCGTGGTAAGTTTTTCATCAATTTATAATTCACTTATCTTTTTATCAGTTGATTACTTTTATAATTCACTTATCTTTTTATCAGTTGATTAACTTTTGTATGTATTTACTTATCTGTTTCTTTTTTTTTGGTCTGTTTCCGTACATTTTTTAACTCAGGTTTCTCACACTTTTTTTTTTTTTTTGTTTTATCTTATCTTCTTTTTGTATATTGCTCCACCGTGTGATTTCATAATGTGAATTAACACAACCGTATTTCGACTTCAAAGCAGGATTACTTTTTTTCTGCTGATGATGCATGGCCCAACGCGACTACTTTTGGTACATGACGTTGCCCATTTCGCCGCCTTCAGTGATGGACAGTATCAACGATATAACGAATTACTTTTCGTCAACCAGTACCATTCTCATATCCATTCATTGCGATCAAAAGTCTTTTTATTGGTTTGTTTTGGTGTTGTTGGTTCGGCTAGATCATTAGCTTCTATGTTTTTCATCTTCCTTAAAACCTTTCACAATACAGCCGATACTGAATTCGCTATTTCCACTGGAATTTTAAATTTCTTTGCTTTTATCCATCCATTCCGAATTTCGGTTTGATCTTCTTACAGAAAACATTCGAGCAACCGCAGGCTTTATTTCTGGAGGGAACTTGAGCAGATTTTTTTTTTTTTTTTTTTTTTTTTTTTTAATAAGCACATGCAGATGATCGAGAAATATCGAAGACCGCTGAGTTTCAAGTATTATTAGGTGGCTGAGATTCTGATGCTTCAATTTCCTTTCAATCATTATTTCTGGTCAATCTAATCAAGTTGTCTGTTCTTAGTATTTTTTTCCGACGCACAGATCAACGGCGTCTTTTCTCACTATTTCCACTTCGTTTTTTCTGATTTTCATCACTGTATTTTTAGCCGCTTCCCTCTCGCTGGCTGGCTTCGCTTATAAACTTTTGTCTCCTGTCTCTACAGTGATTTCACAAAAAGTATCCCGGCATCATCCTAATCACTTTTGCTGTTCTTTAAATATAATTTTTGAACCATATCTTCCTTATTCGGAGCAAGATCATACCGATGGTGACGATGGAAAGCTTTCGAAAAGCCATTAAAAAAAAGTGAATACGATATGATTTAAAGATACGCAAAAAAAAAAGAAAAAATCGACGCATTGGCTTAACGCGCAAATGAAGAGCCTGTGATTGGGGAGCTTTACACCGTCCCGAAATAAACGTCTGATGAACATATCGCTTTCTGCAGAAGAATTAAGGTAAGTACCGTCTGGTCAGACATTTCCGTCTTTCCCTAATATTTCTAAAGATCTCCAAGATGAAGATCCCGTGGCATTCTGTCTGAACGGGTTTAAGACCAATCACGATGTTTAGCTTGCCGAAGGACGCCCCTTAACAGCCTACCTAGAAAGTCCTATAACACTCGTCGTTTTGTCTGGACATTCAAATCCCGAAATTCTTTTCTTCAAATTTCACCAGCCCTCTCTCTTCACTTGATATCCTCCGACACCCGCAACCATCAACGCGCCATCATCACCCACCTCACCTTGATAACATCGTTTCTCGTGAGTACAGCTGTCATTGAAACTATTCCATAACCTGTTGCATGAACTTACCATCTCATTTCCATTTCATTGCATGCATTCTACTCTTCAGCTGAGTTCAAACTTCACCACAGCCCTTACCCCTCACTCCTCACTCCTACGCCATGAGCGGCCAAAGGTACTGTACATTCATCAGAATCACATACTAATCAACGCTCATTACATTGTTCAATGCAGCAATGTTCGCAAGTTTGGGACTGTCCTGTCCGAAGCAAGGTGAGTCTTCGCTACAGTTTTTCCGTGTTTGCTAAAGTCTTTTCATACAGCGGACAAAGTCGAGCCAACGCAATGCTCCCCCCGCCGCATTCCCATCACACGCAACGTTCTCGAAGAAGGGACAACAAGGAGAATGTGCCTCCACCTCAACCAATGCTGAGGTATGACCCACCTTCCATTTATTGATACTGATTGGCTTCCTAGCCCCCTCGACAGCCCCTTCCGCGGCCTTTCGGCAGAGCCAGAAACATCGGAGCTGCTCCTGCTCGCAGGATCCCACCGACACCCCAACCCCCGCTCAAGAAGAAGCAGTGGTTGTTCCTCAACCCCTTCCCGCACCTTCCGTCGGGTACGCTTCGCCGACCAAGTCCGTGTTCCGAGGCTTTGGTAGTCGTTGAGACGCCATTAAAGAGATGCCAGCTCCTTCTACCTCGGCCATGGAGGTCGATGTTCAGGCATCCCCGCAATCACTTGGAAATGATTGGCGGTGGAAATTTCTTCAAGGCAGAGGCGTCAACGCGAGGTGGAGGATGACGGTGATTCGCCAACAAGCGTCGAAGGCAGGGTTCGGAAATTCTAGATGTGATTGTACTGCATCTAACCAGGCTTCCGGCTTGGTAAATACGGAAAGTTACATGGAAGATGTTGTGGTTGAAGCCACAAACCTGGTCTTGGTTAACGACCAACCAGCAAATGAGCCGCTAGAGACTGTTGTTCCTCCCCCTGCATTTATTGAAAATGTAGATGATCATTCCGGTGAAAGACCATCAAGGTTAGTGAACGTTCGTTCTGTGAGTTATAGGCTAATTTTTCTTATTTAGCAGCAGGTCAAGGAAGCCAAGCTTGCGACAAACGACCTTGAAGCTCAGGGATCGCACCGTGGCAGGTGCTAAACACACCTACCGCACCGCAATCCAAACGCGCTCAAAGACCAGGTCCAGCCCTTACGCGAGGTGAAGGCCAAGACTTTCTTTTGAGAAGCTGTGGTCCATACTTGGCCGCACTTATTTACTTTCTGTTTATTGCTTTTCTTTTCCTTTTTTGGGTGATTAAGTTTAAAGTCTACTTTTTTGTGTTGTTCTGGTTATATTTTTTTGTTTGGTTTCATTTAACGTCTACTTTTTTGTTTTGTATTATTTTTTCCCCGGTGTTTTTGGGTATTGTTCATCCCCGCACCCAGCCCTACTGCGGCTATGACCCCCTTTTTTTGATCTTCGTTTTTTCGTATTTATTTGCGGTGGCTTCTCCACCATATCCTCGGCAGCGTTTCTCGTGTCTTTTGAAAACGCAGTTGTTTTTTTGGCTTGATCTTTTTTGGCCATTGGACGACTCCTTGGATTGTAATATATTTTCGTTCTTTTGTACAAAGAAATATCAAAGTGTATGCGTTACATATTATTTATAAAAAACATTAGAGAAGCAAATTCACGGAAAACTCTAACAGAAAACATGCGAGATACCGGAGAGTGTATTAAAACAAGTGTTCACCGTTGTTATCTCAAAATGCCTTCTACACTGATATTTATTAACCTTCACTATACCCAAAGACAGCATTCTTCTCACGTAACACGTTCCTCAAACCCGATCCTACTCGTCGTCTCCCAGAATAACCTGCGTGAAATGTGCATGAAACTCAGAGGATCACTTACTCCACATATTATAAAAGTCCCTGCCTCGAAATTTACCGAAGATACCATTCGTACATGATTCAACCATTTTTCTGACTCTACAGCGATTGCAGGGCTCCGCGGAATACGTTTGGTAAGCAGTTGTGCCATGTACTCCCCATTCAGAATACTAACCCTTTACGTCCACAACTTGATGAACATCATAATCCATTTGCCAATCTCAATATCCCCACCACCTTACCTCACAGTATCAACTACCGCACACTTATAATGGTGTCGCTCATCACCACTATCTAGGAATCGCGATGGCTTCCTAAATCATCGTCCTTCCTGCCTTACATTATGATGGCGACGGATACCTATGCAAGAGGGGTTTCGCTAATACCGATTCGAATTAAATGCTTCCCTGACCGTCCCCATCGCAGCCGTAGTTATCTCTCCAGCAGCTGTCGTCAAGATTACACCCACTACGCGGAATGTTTTCGCTCCGACTACCGATCATCCAGTATTGGTTACTCCTTACACCATTTTGAAGTAGGTTCACGCTACTGTTCATTCCCGATGAAATGGCCCCCCAACCGTCGATATATGCCAACACCACAAAAGCTACCTAGCACTTGTCATAAAATCCTAGAACGAGGTATTTCGCTCCTCCCATTATCCAAAATCGCGCTGGCTCTGTCCTTGATCGTTCTCCTGTGCCTGATATTTTTTGTGAGATGGCGATTCAAGTGTTCCCGCCAAAATCGATTCCGGATACCCAACTCAAAGCTGAACATCGACTTAAGACCTTTTTCTAACGGGCTCAAGTTGGAATTACGGTGGATGAGACCTTAAGCGAGATCGCGACGACAGGAGGGCGGCTTCTTCGTCTTCTTCAAAGGCTTGCGTTCGAATTCGTTGAGGGATTCGTCGGATGAGATGGAGGCCGTCGTCTGCGGATATGTCGAAATCCAATTGTCTTTTTGCCCGTCGTCCTAGTATAAAATAATATATTAGAAGGTGTTTTGAAGTTGGTGGAAAATTGAAGGACTTACGAGATATCTCGTCATCTTCAAGATCATCTAATCCCATCATCTCGCATGATCACCCGTCCTCCATTTCGAAATTTTCCGTAAACTTTGTATCCTCATCCTCTTCTTCTTTCTCTCCATCGAGATCCTCATCATCACCGTCAACCTCCTGCATTATATCAGCATCATCATCGTCCTCTAACCCCTCCACGTCCTCATCATCGTCCAACTCCTCTCCTCATGATCATCCTCTTCTTCCCCTCCACCTCTTCAACAATCTTTGCAGCCTTATTCCCCGCTTGTTTCCTATAAACGCATCAACACATCTCCAAGAACACCGTCGCTTTGTTGATGCCTTCACTTGTCTATACTTGTCACCTATTTAAATTTAAAAATAAATATGAAAATTTGCTTCTCTTTCCTTTTTCAAATTTTGATTTCACAATAATCCAGCAGCCGACCACAGCCCTCATTCCCCCCACAAACATCACCTTTTTTTGTTGGTTGGACATCAGTCATTGGGGACAGACCGTTCCATTCATTCTTCATCCATTACCCATCCACCGTCAACCATCGTCCTCACATCACTCACATCCGTCATTCATCCTCTGCTCTCACCACACACACACACACACACACACACCCACAGCCATCGTCTTTCAATCGGCTTATCCACCCGTCAACAAAAACAATAAAACGCGCATCCCTCGGACGAACAACGCCAGCAACAATCATCAAACCAAAAGAGACTGGAAGACCCTACTACACACACTCTCACACATCCTCTACCGCCCTTCTTTCACTTCCCATCCCATGGTCCTTTGAGAAACCCGCAGTCCCCAAAAGACACATCATGACTCCGCCATCCTCTCGTCCATCACTCCACCGCGACGACGCAACCGGAAACCTCTTCCCGTCACATCACCCACCGCCACTTCTCCACACACCAACCCATACTTTCCTAAAACCCCACATGTCCAACACATGGACATCGCATTAGCCCTTGAAACAGCCGCATCTCTCGAATCCACAACCCCCACCTACTCCGAACCTCCCCTCGCCCTTCTCTCCATGCTCAACGGTCCATCCCCATCAAAGCCATCCTCTTCTCCTCCCACCTTCCGTCGACCGACCATCACTATGCCAATCCACACTTTCCCATCCCCGATCTCCGCATCCATCGATACCATCCTCCCAACGACCCGCCATCAATGGGTTGAAGGCGCCACATCCCTCTTTACTAAAGACGGACTAGGCGTTTTCGATTACCCTTACACCAGACCCTTCACCTGGGATGATGTCACCTCACCAATGAGCTCGGACGACAATGAATCAAGCTGGTCATCCCTCCACCGCGTTCTCTTCCCACATACCGACACCGAATGGATCCAAACTCTTCAAAACCTTCACGCTCGAAAACTGCATCTGGAGGATGTAATCCCACATTCCGACTTGTTGCAAATGGTAAAAGCCTCTCTACAATTCCTTGTGTGTACTCATTTCTGTGGATAGCATCCTGATCATTGGAACTGTGAAACACTTTGCCCGATGGATGTCATGCCAAAACCACCGGCCTCGGTTCTCACGGAGCTTTCGAGATGTCAGCAAGTCACCTTTGCGAAACGAAAGTTGGGACGCCCCGGAAACCGGATGCTGTTAAACGCGTTAAGGTCGATGGGGAGGTTATCGTTGATAAACCCAACCCAGAGATACCCGTATCTTGTGATATTGTCATTGAACTGGATACCGTTCCATCTTTGACACAATGTGCGGAGGATACCCGTTTATCATCAAAGCCATCCACACGGAGCGCTGATAAGATAACTGCAGTGAAACCTGTAAGGGTGTCGACTCCACGTGATGAGGATACCGTTTCAATTGCGAAAACTGGCAGGAAGGATCGGAGACTGGTTGCTCCGATGGATATGGTCACGAGAAGTGCTGGGAAGGTTGTGGAAATGCCACCTTTGCCAAGAGTGAGGACGTCGAGTTATGGGTTGAGACAGAATGTGGGGCCGGGGATTACGGCGAGGCTCTTTAAGACGCCTAGGCGAGAAGGGGTGAAAGTGGGGTTAACGGTGGGGAAGAGTTTTGGGATGGAACTTGGAAAGAGCGTCTTTGAGAAACCTGCACCGACCGTGGAGACATCTGTAAAGGTGTTTGAGAAACCAACAAAGATGGTGGAGACTCTGCCATCTACGCATCTACAGCCACTCCGTTCCACTATCCACCCGGATCCTTTTGATCACCCAAAGCGACGAGGCCGACATTCCACCATCGACACTACTGACGAAACACTCCCTCCCATCAACGATGTTACCATACTGCCTAAACGTCCCCGTGGGCGACCCCGTAAAACACCCGTTGTCCCATCATCCCCGGTCACCACTCATACCGCAACGTCGTTTTCGCCGGGGATGATGGAGGCGCCACCTTCACCGCCTTCGTCGCCGCCCGAGTTTGTGGAGGAGGTTGGGAAGTTGGAAAGGAGGAAAGAGCGGTTGCTGAGTCCTGGGGAGGAAGGGAGGGATGCGTGTGGTAATGGGAAGGGGATGGGACGTGAGGTGACGGGGATGGTGACGAGGAGTGCGGGGAGGATACCTTTGAAGAGACGGAGGATGGTGGTGGAAGATGATGATGACGTTGATGGCGTTGAGATTATATTGTAAAATCTATCCCTCCTTGTCCCTTATCACCATATTCCTCTTCTTTTTTGTATGTTTGCCAGCATGCTTCTTTTTGGCTTTTGAGGTTTTTTGGGAGTTTTATTTTGTTGTGATGGGGGTTGGCGTCGCTCATTGTGGGATTTGTTATGGAAAGAGTTTATTATTTGCTTTGCGCTCTTTATTTTGTGGTGGTTTGCGATTTGGGAAGTTGTTTGAGTTCGAAGAGATATGCGTATTTATTTTTATCGGTGGTGTTTTTTTCATACCCAGCCTGTAAGGACAGGACGCGTCTAGCTTAAAAACGTGACTCTGTAATACAATCCAGTTTTCGTGTTTTGTTTTTATTTAGTTGGTCGGAGTTGAGGGTTTGTCATATTTCACGCGTTGTCTCCTCCATTGCACTTGAAACGCGTCAAGATGTTGCATCTCGTTATGCATAACAGCTCTCCAAATGTTCTAAGATAAAAATCAATGAATTCTTTAAACGCAACCCAGCCACTGCAGCCCTGGCCGTATACGGCGGCAATTCTCAACATCCCAGGTCTCAAACCTTCGAGAAACACCTTACATCAAAACCCCCAATCTTTCCCAAATCCACTTTTGCGTGACCAATTATATGGACTTTCTTTGTCTGCAACTTGGCGAATTCGAACATATTGTGCCAATCTCAACTTCCTCCAACATTTCAGATCGCAGCATCAACCCACCGCACCTGATGGTTTCGCTCCGACCAACCTTGAATCGCGCTGGCTGGCTGCCTTCTTGTCACCCCCTCCCACATTATTGATTCAGTGAGATTAAGATGCAACCGAGTTCCCGCTGAACTTTTATCGATCGTTTCAGTGACGAGTTCAGATGCAACGGGTTATCGCTTAATTTTTATCCCGGCTAAAATGACTCCCCATCGCCATCTGCAGTTCTCCATCTCCACAGCCTGTCGTCAGAATCACTCCCACTACACGGAATGTTTTCGCCCCTCCCCACACCCAGGAAGCGTGCTGGCTCCTTCTTTTATCACTCTCGACCTTCATTTGAATGACGAATGTCTGTTGAAGAGTCCTGCTTAAATCGACCTAGAAACCGTCCATCAAACCCCCCGAAACATCCCCAACTCCAAAATACCTTTTCAGAACAGCCCTTCCGCAAGAAACCTCCGCTCCAAAAAAAAAAAATAAGCAAGCGTACCCAAGCTCGCTGCCCACAATTTCTGAACTCGCCAAAAAAAATTCCTCAACTACACCTTCTCCAACGTAACCGACACCATGTCCGTCACGAGGCAAAGGCTCGATGATGGGCCCACGGGAGATGTCAGGCTTTCAGTCCTTTACCTCCTCATGAAGACCATCGGGGAATCTATTCCACTTCAGAAGAGTCTTCCGGCGAGGAGGCTGAATTCGATGAATGTGAGACTGCAAACAACAACGCTGTACAGGCGGGCTTTGCCAACGATTCCATGCATCGATTCTTGCCCCAAGACAACGTCTCTGTTGCTCAACGCGCACCCTCTCCGTGCAGTCCATTCACCCCCTACTTCCATTGCTTAACGACGAGGACAACATCACTCGTTATGATGAAAATGCTCGCGCTTTCTCTCAGCCAATTTGATGGAGTCTTTGCCGAAGATGGATATGGATCTGACATGGGTTCCATGCGTCTGGACTATGATGGTAACAAGGAGAAATGGACCCCAACACATCGGACTTGACAATAAGACTATCGGTAGGTTTTGGCTTAAAGAATCTACTACCTGTTTCTCCACTTCATACCGCAACTTCCCCTGTTCCTTACCCGTTTGTCGCTTTCCTGAACCTTTTTTAGTCTCTGGTGGTCGTTCCTCCTCACCCTCCAGCCTTAGTGGTCGTTTCGTATCACCTTCCCATATTCCGATGGTCATTCAGCTGGTCGTTCCGCAGCGCCTTCTCCCGTACTGTGTCATGACAAAGAGACAAGAGGGATTGCATCTCAAGCGACGATTCCGGTCTCGCTGCCGCAAGATGATGTAGGAAAACGCGCTAGCTGGTTTGAAAAGGGAAAGTGGAAGATGACCCAGGACGAATTTGAAAAGGACCAAGAATTGATGAAGTTGGAGAAGGAGAGGTTGCAATGTAAGCAGGAGGAATATGACTTTTTTTCTGCGCCTCCTTGCGAATTTGAGGAACTTAATTTGTACAAAGGTTAGCTTTTGGTTCATGTTTTTTGGATGTCCGAAATCTTTCAAGTGTTTAACATGTTTCTAGTCAATATGGAGAGGGTCTTTAAGTATAAGCTTCCAGAGCTTAGCCTCGCCGAGTATCGACTGGAGGTTTTTCGAGAGGAGAATAAAATCAGGGCCATCGCTCTGGAAATGAAGAAGTTTGCCGTGGTTCCTAAAGTGGAGCCACCGGTTAAAGTTCAAGTGGTGAGATACCCTAGAGAGGGTCATGGACTTTATAGGAAGGTGGGAGATGCGTCTGGTGTGCCGAAAGAGATTATTTCGGAGGAGGAGAAGGTGAGGAGGTGGGCGGAATGGATGGAGGAGAAGAGGGTGATGGCTTTGGAGGAGGGAAATGAGGGTTTCGTGGTAGATGAGAACGAGATGGATTGGATGGGTGAGGAGAGAGTTGACAGAGGGGTCGTCGAAGTTGTGGAGGACAGCATGGAAGGAGTTTTGATTGATGAGCACATGGATGTGATGATCATTGACCACCACGTGAATGAAGGAATGGGGGAAGCGACGGGTGACCAAAGCGTCGCCCAAATTGAAGCAGAAGTCGTGGAGGAGGCGTTGGGTGGATGGATCGCCCATGAGGTCGAGAAGAAGAGGCATGTTATTGAAAGGGTCAAAGCGGAAGAGAAAAGGAGATGGTCTGCTGTTTTGAGACCACGTTCGCGTCCCAGCGCATGCGCTCGACCCGCTCGACCGGCTCCCGGCGATGCCCGTAAGAAGAGGGAACAACGTAAAGCCAAGGCAAAGGCGGAGGTATTTGCTGGCATCACGATCGCAAAGGCAAAGACCAAAGGCCCCGATCCTGTCTTGCTTCAGCAGATTCTCTCACCATTACCTCAACTCGCAATGTCAAGGTCGCAAGGCGTTACAAGCGGAAAGGATTCTAAGCGAAAGGGGAGGAAGTGCAAGCTTGCTGACCCGACATCCACCTTGCCCAGTGTCACGTCGCTGGGTCGCTTCTCGCAGACCGTTCAATGGTGTTCCACGGAAATGATGTAGCGGGTTTGACTGGTGTGAGCCGTTGGATGTGAAGGTGATGATCAAGTATCCAAAATGGAGTGGGGTGATGAGGTCAAAGCCGCATGCAATGCTAGACTTGCTTCTTCATCACCGGTTCGACCTGCACCTGGAGATGCACGTAGGATGAGGTGGAGCGCAGGGAAGCTGTGAAGAAAGCTGAAGAGGCGGCCTGAAGGCGAAGGTTGGCGTGAAGCCATCAAAGTCAGCCCCTAGGCCTGTTCCTACACTCCAACGATCTCCTTCGAAAGCACTTTTGACATTTTTTAAACGCTGCAAGCCAGCCAACAAGAAAAGTGCGGAAGGCGAGGGTCGAGAAAGTGGATGCGACCTCTAACGTGTCTCCATCTCGTGTTTTCCGTTCTCCGATGATGGATATTCGAATGTGATTCCAGACCCATTTAAGGTGTCTCCTCAAAAGCGTGCCTTGCCTGACGATGATGGTAAGTATTTTTTCTTTTCTTATTACGCTTATCTGCTTCTTTATGATATGCTCTTCTCACCATTTATTGTTGCATAGATGATTTCCGAAACGTCAAGCGCGCACGGAGGTCATACAACCTTCGTTCCAAGACGTCTAGCAGGAGCATTCGCAAGTAGATTACGGCTTCTCTTTGCTTTTGGATCTCAATGTTCTTATATAATGTTGTTTTTTATTCTTCTCGTTTAACGTTTTTCACTGTATTATTTATTATTTACTCCCCTTCATTCTCATGATGGTGATGGAGACTTTATTCTTGATTTTCGATATTTTTTCTGTTGCTTATTTACCTCTTTTGGTCATAAGCTGTGCTTATCACTCCTATGTTTTTGGAGTTTGACACCGTCAACGATCTGCTTGACGGCCGTTTCTTGTAGGCACTTATGTTTGTACATTTTATTTTTCTTGGTTTTCTGGTTTGCTTTTTGAGGGCTTTTCGACTCTTTTGGGTAATGCTAATGAGTCCCCCCTCTTTTCTAATTTAATGTTTTGATGTTTTTCCGGCGATATTTCCGCCGTTGTCGTTGAATCCTTTTTTTGTTTTCTTTTTGAACTTAAGTGAATAGACGAACTTAGTTTTGAGGGAGCCAGAATGCCTCGTCAATGCAAAAAAAGAAAGTCGTCTCTCTTGACATTTGATTTGAAGGCATTTGAAATCAAGTACCTTTGATACAACACTCGAATCAATGTATATGGAATTGCCGACACTTTATTAACGTTGCGGAGTTAAAAAAGGGAAAAAAAAAAGTGTAGGGTATACTTTAAATAAAATAACGAGGCAGAAGAAAACGTGAGCTTTGCAAAAGTATTGGCAGAAAGGTATAGACATAGTAATCGAATGGCAAACCAAATGAAAAAAATACAAACTGATGTACATTACCGCTGAACAAAGAAATTGAAGTATTGGCAAGCCTACGAACCTACATTGATACCCAACTGGCTTGAAGTAACTAAAAAAATATTAACTTGAGCAAAGAGAAAAAAGCGCAAGTTTCCCAATTCATCCATAAGTAATTACTTGTAGCTTACTTCCACCGATTTTCATATCTAAGGTAAACGATTAATTTGCTTTATACTTTTACTCACTCGTTGCCGTCATCGTTGTAATATTAATCGTAGTGAATGTGCTGGTCTGTCCTGATAAATGTTGTTCCAGGTTGAAACCTTGCGGTATACTAGCTCCTAACCACAACGATAATCAAGTATTCTAAAGACACAGCGAATAAGCCCCCCTAAAAACATTGCGACTTGAAGTCAAGAGATCTGATCGCAGATATTGTACTTTCTCAATAGTACTAGAGCTGATCGAACTTGTTTGCAGGCTTCAACAGCGATCCGTGACAAAGTATCGGTTATGAGAACTCGACATATTCAAGATGACGGTTACTTCCAAGAGTGTAATATTAGTTTTGCGAACTGAACATCCCTCATTTCCGCAAACCAGATCGCTTCAAGACATAAAAGTTCGATAGGTATATCGCTGGGGTTGCCTTTGAATCTGCATGGATAATGGCAATAGACACCCCTTCAAAACATTATTCGGTAAATGTTCTCCTTCGGAGAGTGAGCGAGGGCGTTCAGGTTGAGACGATAAGCATCTGCGAGGGCACTATTTCTGCTTTCAGAGAGTGCTGATCAGCCTTCCCCAAGAAAGGAAAAGTTTGTCAAAGTCGTTCCAGTCCCTCAACGGCTATTGGAAATTGAGAGACACCAGTAGGTGCCTCCGCGCACTTTGTTTTAATGTTTTACTTAGAAACCCACGAAAACTGTGAAGGAACTTGGTTAACTACTCTATGTGGAAGCGGAAGAACTTTAGTTTTTTCAATCTTGCTACATTTTTTTTGCGGAACCTAAGTCGGTCTGTAGCTATTTCTGGTGTTTGAGTGTAACTAAAAAAAGCTGTTCAAACTTAAGAATAAACCAACTATTTCTGGTTCACCGCACATGCCAGAAAATGCGAGAGCATAAAAAGGTCGATAAACCCTTTTTATGGCTTCCATCGTCACTCACTCACTATCCCATCAGAACTTTAACCTATTCACCACCGCGACTTCAACCCCACCATGCTTCCCCCAATTACCTTATCCTCCCGCGCCGCCCTTTTGGCCGTCATCTTGTCCTCTTCTATGCCATCACGCAGGTCGACGCTCAATCCCAGACCATCGACCAACTCAACGCGACTCTCGGCGCCATTCCTCCTTGCGCCTCCACATGTCTGAGTGATCTTGGTCTCTCCAACCGCGTCACCGCCGATAACGCCGTCGCGTGGTGTGGGACTATCCTCTCTAACCTCGGTTTCGGTCGCTCATGCCTCAACAACTGCCCTGGCTTCCCGACTGAGCAAGCTATCAACGGTTTGGTTACTTCCTGCAACACCATTCTCCGCGAGAACGCCCCTCCCCACCAGCTCCATCCCCAGCTCCATCCCCTCCAGCTCCTTCTCCTCCAGCTCCTTCCCCTCCAGCTCCTTCTCCCCCGGCACCATCACCTATTCCCCCACCTTTGGAATCCCCTTCACCCATCCCACCCCCAGTTCCCTCCCCGACCTCGACTACTGCTGAAGTTACCGTAGACCCTGTTTCTTCAACCACAACCGCTGCAATTGCCACGTTACCAACCACCACAACTGGCGCGACTTTGACCACAACCACCGCCAGGACCGCTACATCGGGCACACCAGTTACTGGCAGCATTGCGACAAACTCTGTCAGCCGTGTGGGTGGAAAGACCGTCATTGAGAACTCTATCTGGGGTGCTGTCTCTGTTGCGATCGCCATGTGCTTCCTTTAAGACCCTTAAATGGACGCGTGGATGCGTGTTTATGTTTGAATTTAGTTTTAACCTTGACTTTTGTCATAGGATTATACCCACTTTTGTTGAGCTCATTGTTGCCATAATAGCATATGACATATTTAGTAATTGATCTGTTACGTTTAATTCCTTCTTGCCTAGTTTATTTAGAGTAGACTCCCAAATGCCTCAGTGTGTGCTGTAAAAGAAACGGCAGTGTCGAAGAATTGGGTGAAGGTCGAACCAGAAAACCACTGCAAAGACGTCGAAGGACTCAATCCCTTTTCCCACTAAGTTTTCTGCCATTTTAGAGTTTTCCGAGAACTTGGTTTCCTAAAGTATACACACTTGATATTTCTTTGTACAAATGAACAAAAATATATTAACAATCCAAGGAGCCGTCTGATGGCCAAAAAAGATCAAGCCAAAAAACAGGCGCGGTTTCAAAATACAAGAGAAACGCTGCCGAGGATATGATGGAGAAGCCACCGCAAATAAATACGAAAAACTAATATCAAAAAGGGGATCATAGCCGCAGTGGGGCTGGGTGCGGGGATGAACAATACCCAAAAACACCGGAAGAAAACAAGAACAAAACAAAAAAGTAGGCTTTAAATTAACACGACCAAAAAAAACAACAACACCAGAACAAGTCAAGAAATAAACATAATCACCCGAAAAAACAAAAAGAAAAGAAATAAAGAAAAAATGAAGAAGTGCGGGCCAGTATTGATCACAGCTTCGCAAAAGAAAGTCTTGGAGGCAATGACCTTCACCTAGCGTAAGGGCTGGACCTGGTCTTTGAGCGCGTTTGAATTGCGGTGCGGTAGGTGTGTTTAGCACCGGCCACGGCGCGATCCCTGAGCTTCAACGTCGTTTGTCTCAAGATGGGCTTCCTTGACCTGCTGTTACATAACAAATTAGCCTAAACTCACATAAATAATGTTCACTAACCTTGATGGTCTTTCACCAGAATCATCACTATCATTTTCAATAAAAGCGGGGGGAGGAACAACAGTCTCTAGCGGCTCATTTACTGGTTGGTCGTTAACCAAGACCAGACTAATGGCTTCAACCACAACATCTTCCATGTAACTTTCCGTGTTTGCCGAGCGGAAGCCTCGTTAGATGTTGTGACAACCACGTCTTGAATTTCCGAGCCCTGCCTTCGACGCTTGGTTGGCGAATCACCGTCGTCTTCCGCCTCGCGTTGACGCCTCTGCCTTGAAGAAATTCCACCGCCAATCATTTCCAAAGTTGATTGCGGGGATGCCTGGACATCGACCTCCATAGCCGAGATAGAAGGAGCTGACATCTCTTGTAATGGCGTCTCAACAACTACCAAAGCCTCGGGAACACGGACTGGGTCGGCGAAGCGTACCCGACGGAACGTGCGGGGAGGGGGTTGAGGAACAACCACTGCTTCTTCTTGCGCGGGTTGGGGTGTCGGTGGGATCCTGTGAGCAGGAGCAGCTCCGATGTTTCTGGCTCTGCCGAAAGGCCGCGGAAGGGGCTGTCGAGGGGGGCTAGGAAGCCAATCAGTATCAATAAATGGAAGGTGGGATCATACCTCAGCATTGGTTGAGGTGGAGGCACATTCTCCTTGTTGTCCCTTCTTCGAGAACGTTGCGTTTGTGGAATGGGAATGCGGCGGGGTGGAGCATTGGAGTTGGCTCGACTTTGTCCGCTGTACGAAAAGACTTTAGCAAACACGGAAAAACTGTAGCGAAGACTCACCTTGCTTCGGACAGGACAGTCCCAAACTTGCGAACATTCTGTGTTGAACAATGTAATGAGGTGATTAGTATGTGATTCTGATGAATGTACAGTACCTTTGGCGCTCATGGGTTAGGAGTGGAGGTAAGGGCTGTGGCGTTGAAGTTTGAACTCAGCTGAAGAGTGGAATGCATGCATTGAAAGGAAAATGGATGGTAAGTCATGGAAGCAGGTTATCGAAGACTTTCAATGATAGCTGTACTCACGATGGAAACGAGGTTGTGAAAGATGAGGTGGTGATGTATGGCGCGTTGATGGTTGGAGTGTGGGGGACGGAAGTGAAGAGAGAGGGCTGGTGAAATTTGGAAGAAAAGAATTTCGGGATTTGAATGTCCAGACAAACGACGAGTGTTATAGGACTTTCGAGGTAGGCTGTTAAGGGGCGTCCTTCGGCAAGCTAAACATCGTGATTGGTATTAAACACCTGAAGACAGGATGCCACGGGATCTTCATCTTGGAGATCTTTACAAATAGTCAGGGAAAGACGGAAAGACGGTACTTACCTTAATTCTTCTGCAGAAAGCGATATGTTCATCAGACGTTTATTTCGGGACGTTGTGAAGCTCCCCAATCACAGGCTCTTTATTTGCGCGTTAAGCCAATGCGTCGATTTTTCTCTTTTTTTTCCATATCTTTTAATCATATCGTATTCACTTATTTAATGGCTTTTCGAAAAGCTTTCCATCGTCACCATCGGTATGATCTTGCTCCGAATAAGGAAGATATGGTTCAAAAATTATATTTAAAGAACAGCAAAAGTGATTAGGATGATGCGGGATACTTTTTGTGAAATCACTGTAGAGACAGAGACAAAAGTTTATAAGCGAAGCCAGCAGCGAGAGGGAAGCGGCTAAAAATACAGTGATGAAAACAGAAAAAAACTAAGTGGAAATAGTGAGAAAGACGCTGTTGATCTGTGCGTCGGAAAAAAAAATACTAAAACAGACAACATGATTAGATTGACCAGAACAAAGGATTGAAAGGAAATTGATCAGCCACCTAATAATACCTTGAAACTCAGTAGTCTTCATATTTCTCGATCATTTGCATGCTATTAAGAAAAAAAAAAATAATCCTGCTCAAGTCCCCCCAAAATAAAGCTTGCGGTCGCTCGAATGCTTCTGTAAGAAGAACAAACCGCAATTCGGAATGCATGGATATAAAAAGCAAAAGAAATTTAAAATTCCAGTGGAAAAAGCGAATTCAGTATCGGCTGTATTGTGAAAGATTTTAAGGAAGATGAAAAACATAGAAGCTAATGATCTAGCCGAACCAACAACAACAAAATAAACCGAATAAAAAGACCTTTTGATCGCAATGAATGGATATGAGAATGGTACTAAGGATTCACGAAAAGTAATTCGTTGTATCGTTGATACGGTCCAGTCACTAAAGGCGGCGAAATGGGCAAACCTCATTGTACCAAAGTAGTCGCGTTGGGCCATGCATCATCAGCACGAAAAAAAAATTATCCTGCTTTGAAGTCGAAATACGGTAGTGTTAATACACATTATCAAATCACACGGTGGAGCAATATAAGATAAAAAAAAAAAAAAAAAAACAAGTGTTGACGAAACGCTGATGTTTAAAAATGTAAGGCAACAGACCAAAAAAAAAGAAACAGATAAGTAAATACATACTAAAGTTAATCAACTGATAAAAAAGATAAGTGAATTATAAAAGTTAATCAACTGATAAAAAAGATAAGTGAATTATAAATTGATGAAAAAACTTACCACGAATCCCAAAATACCCAACAAAGCTAAGAATATTCTTCTCTAAATCCTCGATCTTCAGCAAAATGGGTGACTAGGACGCTCATTCATCCGAAATACGAACGGACTCAAATTAAGGTGATGACTGTGGTAATGGCACAATTCTGTTGAACGACGAATCCCATATCTTCCGAAGCGATTACCAGCCAAATCGCACATATCCCTTCCAAATCGAAAATGATAGTCCGGGTTTAAGGGATGTTAGAGTCGGTTTGTTTTGATGCCGAAAAGAGGCCAGCTTCGTGGCTATCTTCAGCACTGTGATATCCTTGGAGAGCAACGAGACTCAAATCCGTCCTTTCAGATTCTATTGTTGGGCACAAGCATAGATCGCAGAAAAAGGTCGTAAATAGACAGTCGTCATTGATGTCCTCAATGCAGTTCATAACTGATGTTGACGGCCGCCCATCCACATGTCTCCGCTGGTGACCATCACTTCCAATGATACGTTTAACCCCTTTATTACGTTAAGCAGATAAACATTCAATTAAAACCCTAAGTAAGAATCCGTGACGTTCCAGGCTTGAGATACCGCAAACATCCCCTCCCGCTCAATCCTCGATGGATACCTTACACTTCAATCCTGCATTCTCAAAAAAAATAACAGTGACAAGTACTTTTTTTTTTTTGGCCCAACAACTCAACAGACTGATCCAGCGATGGGTTATGAGGCCATCAAACGCCAGCCCCCTCCCAAACCCCTCGCCTACCACACCGTCCAAAAAGATCAAGACGGGCTTGGAAAGGACCTTGATAGTGATGAGGAGGAACGGACAAGGGGGAATACATTTGGAGGGTTAAGGAAGGAGAAGGCTGGAAGGTAGGAAGGAAGTTGCAAAGGAGGAGACAAAGGCTGCTCTGTAAGCACACCTGTTAAGGCTGCTCCAGTGAAAGCAGCAACAAAGTCTTCCCCCGCAAAGATCACATCGAAACCTACCGAAACCAAACCCATCGCTAAACCCGCTGCAAAAGGAAAACAACCCCAAAAGCCTGCTGTGGTCGAAGCAAAGAAACCCTTGATTCTTGCACCAAAAGCCATTGTCGAATCCAAGAAGCGACCTCACGCTGGTGAGAAACGTGCTGTTGGACCTGTTGCGCCAGCGAATAAAGCGAGGTGAGGATAACGAGGTTTTTTTTGAGGTTGTTAATGCTTTATAGGAAACTTGCGGGGATAAGGCTGAAAAGATTGTTGAAGAGGTGGAGGAGGAGGAAGAGGATGATGAGGGAGGAGTTGGACGATGACGAGGACTTGGAGGGGTTAGAGGACGACGATGATGATATCCCGCAGGAGGTTGAGAGTGATGGTGATGAGGATCTTGATGGGGAGGAGGATGAAGATGATGAGGATGCCATGTTGCGGAAGGTTTCGAAATGGAAGAGGGTGATGATGACGATGATGACGAGGTGATGGGATTAGACGATCTTGAAGATAATGAAGAGGATCTCGTAAGTCTCCCCATCATTATTCCACCAACCTTCAAAACACCCTTAAATCATTGTTATATACTAGGACGACGAATTTGACGGCAAAAAGATCCAAATGGATTTCGACATGTCCGAAGACGACGGCGCCTCCATCTCATCCCAGGAATCTCTCAACGAATTCGAACGTGATGGCCTCGAAGAAGACGAAGAAGCCGCCTTGAAAAACTCGGCGCCGACGAACTCCAAACCAACATCTCAAATCGGAAAATTCGTCCTCCCCTCTGGTCAACAAATCGATCAAGACCCAAATCTTTCTGAAGACCTCCAACTCGTTCATACCCGTATCCAAGAAATCGTTCGTGTCCTTAATAACTTCAAGGAATACGCTGAGGAGGGTCGTGCGCGCTCGGATTACACTGAACAGCTGTTAAAAGACCTTGCCCTCTATTACGGGTACAATGAGTACCTTATGGAAAAACTCTTCCACCTCTTTACCGTTTCCGAGGCGATCGAGTTCTTCGAGGCCAACGAGGTCCAACGTCCCGTCGTCATCCGCGCCAACACCCTTAAAACCGTCGTCGCGATCTCGCTCAAAGTCTCATGAACCGTGGTGTCCAACTTGAACCGTTGGCAAATGGTCTAAAGTTGGTCTTCAAATCTCTGACTCTCCCGTCCCATCGGTGCGACACCCGAATACCTTGCCGGACATTACATGCTTCAAGCCGCGAGTTCGTATTTACCGGTCATGGCGCTTGCCCCTCAAGAGGGTGAACGCGTGCTTGATATGTGTAGTGCACCAGGTGGAAAGTCGACATATATTTCGGCGTTGATGAGAAACACGGGGAGCGTATTCGCTAACGACGCGAGTAGAGAACGATGTCGATCCCTTGTCGCCAATGTTCATCGTCTTGGTGCTTGAAATGCGGTGATTTGCAATTGTGATGGTCGAGCCTTCCCATCTGCCATTGGAGGGTTTGATCGTGTTCTCTTGGATGCACCGTGTAGTGGTACAGGTGTTATATCGAAAGACCCTAGTGTCAAGATAAATAAGGGACAGGGGGACTTTGATATGCTTGCGGAGGTGCAGAGAGAGTTGGTGTTGGCGGCGATTGATAGTGTGGATGCGGGGAGTAAGACCGGAGGGTTTATTGTTTATTCGACTTGTTCGGTGACGGTGGAGGAGAATGAGGATGTTGTGGCTTACGCGTGGAGGAAACGTCCGAATGTGAAGCTTATGCCGACGGGTTGGATTTCAGAAAGTAAGGGTTTACGAGGTTATCTCATTATTCTCTTTTGTTACGTTCTTATACAAATTCTCTGTATTTGAGGAACGACAAAGCCAGCGCGATTTCTGGATAATGGAAAGGAGCGGAAACATAACTCGTCCTGTGATTTTTGACAGGTGGAAGGTGGCCCTTGTTGGTGTTAGCGGATGGGGATTTCGACGTTCGAGCCAGCCTGATTCCTGGATCGTCGGGTAGGAGCGAAAACATCAACGCGTAGTGGTAGTTTGGACGACAGCTGCCGGAGGGCTAACTACGGTTAGCGCTGGGGACGGTTACGGAACCATTTTATCCGATCGACATTAGCGAAAGCCTTCCTGCATAGGTGTCCATGAATATCATAATGTAAGCAAGGAGGGACGATGAAATATGAAGCCAGCGCGATTCCTACATGGTGGTGATGAGCGAAACCATTATGAGTGTGCGGGGGTTGATGCTGTGAGGTAAGGTGGTGGGGATGTTGAGATTGGCAGATGTTTGTTAAGTTGTAGATGTAGAGGTTATAATGTTGAATGTAAGGTATATGGCATAACTGTTTACGAGATGCATGCGCAGAGCCTCACTATCGCTGTGGAGTCAGGAGAATAGGTCGAATCATGCAATAAAGGTATATTTGGTAAAGCTCAAGGCAGGAACTTTAAAAAATGTATTGAGTTAGTCAAGTTATTATGTGAGACGACATGTAGGGTTGGGTGTGAGAAACGTGTAAATTAGAAAAGTGCTACCTGGTAAAGTGAAGGTTGGCAATGTTCAGTGTAGAATGCATTTGAGATAACAACGGTGAATACTTCTTTGATAGACTCTCCGGTATCTCGCATGTTTTCTGTTAGAGTTTTCCGTATATTTGCTTCTCTAATGTTTTCCATAAGTATGTAATGCATACACTTTCATATTTCTTTGTACAAAGAACGAAAATATATTACAATCCAAGGAGTCGTCTGATGGCCAAATAAGATCAAGCCAAAAAAACAGGCGCGTTTTCAAAAGACACGAGAAACGCTGCCGAGGATATGGTGGAGAAGCCACCGCAAATAAATAGGAAAAACGAATAAAAAAAAAAGGGGGTCATAGCCGCTGTTAGGGCTGGGTGCGGGGATGAACAAAACCCAAAAACACCGGAAGAAAAATAATTAACAAAACAAAAAGTAGGCTTTAAATTAAAACAACCAAAAAAAAAAAAACAACACCAGAACAACTCAAGATAAACATAATCACCCGAAAAAACAAAAAGAAAAGAAAAGAAAAAATAAAGTGCGGGCCAGTATTGATCACAGCTTCGCAAAAGAAAGTCTTGGAGGCAATGACCTTCACCTCGCGTAAGGGCTTGACCTGGTCTTTGAGCGTGTTTGGATTGTAGTGCGGTAGGTGTGTTTAGCACCTGCCACGGCGCGATCCCTGAGCTTCAAGGTCGTTTGTCGCAAGCTGGGCTTCCTTGACCTGCTATTATGTAACAGAAAATTAGCCTATAACTCATATAAAGAACGTCACTAACCTTGATGGTCTTTCACCAGATTGATCATCTTCATTTTCAATAAAGGCGGAGGGAGGAACAACAGTCTCTAGCGGCTCATTTACTGGTTGGTCGTTAACCAAGACCAGGTTTGTGGCTTCAACCACAACATCTTCCATGTAACTTTCCGTGTTTGCCGACGCGGAAGCCTGGTTAGATGCAGTGACAACCACGTCTTGAATTTCCGAACCCTGCCTTCGACGCTTGGTTGGCGAATCACCGTCATCCTCTGCCGCGCGTTGACGCCTCTCCTTGAAGAAATTTCACCGCCAATCATTTCCAAAGGTGATTGCGGGATGCCTGGACATCCACCTCCATGGCCGAGGTAGAAGGAGCTGGCATCTCTTGTAATGGCGTCTCAACGACTACCAAAGCCTCGTGAACACGGACTTGGTCGGCGAAGCGTACTACCCGACGGAAAGTGCGGGGAAGGGGTTGAGAACAACCACTGCTCCTTCTTGCGCGGGTTGGGGTCTTGGGAGTTTCTCGGAGCTCTCGGAGCAGGAGCAGCTCCATTGTTTCTTGCTCTGCCGAAAGGCCGCGGAAGGGCTGTCGAGGGGCTAGGAAGCCCAATCAGTATCAATAAATGGAAGGTGGGATCATACCTCAGCATTGGTTGAGGTGGAGGCACATTCTCCTTGTTGTCCCTTCTTCGAGAACGTTGAGTGAGTGGGTGAGGAATGCGGCGGGGTGGAGCATCTGCGTTTGGCTCGACTTTGTCCGCTGTAGGAAAAGACTTTAGCAAACACGGAAAAGCTGTAGTGTAGACTCACCTTGCTTCGGACAGAACTGTACCAAACTTGCGAACATTGCTGTGTTGAAGAATACAATGAACGTTGATTAGCATGTGATTATGATGAATGTATAGTACCTTTGGCCGCTCATGGTTTAGGAGCTGGAGGTAAGGCTGTGGAAGTGAAGTTTGAACTCAGCTGCAGATGGAAAGCATGCATTGAAATGGAAATAGATGGTAAGTACATGCAAGCAGGTTATGGAATAGTTTCAATGACAGCTGTACTCACGAAGGAAACGAGGTTATGAAAGGTTAGGTGGTTGATGGTGTTGCGCGTTGGTAGTTGTAAGTGTCGGAGGTTCTGAAAGTGAAGAGAGAGAGTGAAATTTGATGAAAAGAAATTCGATGTGACCAGTTATATATGTCCAGACGAAAGAACCACGAGTTTATAGGCTGTTAGTAAGGCGGACAGAGGGCGTCATTCGTAAGCTGTGCATCGTGATTGGTCTAAAACCGTGAAGACATATAGGATGATACGGGATTTTAACTTTGGGGTACTCGAGAAATGGTAAGGGCATAACGGAAGTATATGAACAGACGGTATTTACCTTACTTCTTTTACAGAAAATAATATGCCCATCAGACGGTGTTATGGGACGTTATAAAGGTCCCAAATCACTGGCTCTTTAATTGCGCGTTAAGCCAATGCGTCGTTAAACCAATGTCGAAAACGAAAACAAACCAACTTTAGAGGCTCAGCCGAAAGCAAAACGAACGGTCTAGATACTGGATGGACTGCTTGTCCATATGGAGCTTTAGTCACCGAGCTCATTGAGTAACGGCAGTGTCGATTCACTGGTAAAATTCGAGCAAGAAACCTTCTGCAGAGACGTTAAAGGATTCAATCCCTTTTCCCGCTTAGTTTGCTGGTCGTCTTTAAGTTTTCCGTAAATTTGCTTTCCTAATGTATACTCTTGATATTTCTTTGTACAAAAGAGCAAATATATTAACAATCCAAGGAGTCGTTTGATGGCCAAAAAGGATCAAGCAAAAAAAACAACCGCGTTTTCAAAAGACACGAAAAACGCTGCCGAGGATATGGTGGAGAAGCCACCGCAAATAAATACGAAAAAAACGAAAAATCCAAAAGGGGGTCATAGCCGCTGTAGGGCTGGGTGCGGGGATGAACAATACCCAAAAACACCGGGGGGGAAAAAAAAGGGAACAAAAAACAAAAAAAGACATTAATTAAACCAACCATAAAAAAAAAAAGAACAACACAAAAAGTAGACTTCAAACTTTACAACCAAAAAAACAAAAAAGAAAAAAATAATAAAAAGTAAATAAGTGCGGGCTCATTATTGATCAGAGCCTCGCAAAAGAAAGTCTTGAAGGCCATAACCGTCACCTCAAGTAAGGCTTGGACCTAGTGCTGAGCGCTTTTGGATGGCTTTGCGGTAGGTGTGTTGAGCACCTGCCACGGAGCGAACCACTAGAATTATATAAGTTTATCATAAGAGTCCATTTAAATCAAAACACTCCAAAGTACATACCACTGCTTCCGATTGGGATTTGATACGGAACGGTTGAGTTGGACTTTGGGTGCTGAGCAGACTCTGTAAAAGATGCCTGGGTGGCGGTCCTTGCACGCTTCGAATTCATCTTGACGCTCAGCTCAGTCACGCGTGCATCCTCGTCACCACTGTACTCGGTTAAATGGGTCTACGCATATGCTGTTACCTTCTCATTCTTTTGCATAGAACAACCTCTGCTGCTTGTGAGGTACTTGAAGCACGAATGTTCACGGCACTAAGAATGTATGTCAGTGTATTCGACATCATCACAAAAAAAAAAGCTCATACCGTTCTCCAGCACGGCGAAAAGCGGGGTCCCTCAAATCACACGACAACTTACTAAGCCCTTTCTCATATTTCCTTAACGGCTGCGGCGATCTTATATAGTTAGAATCAGTATTCTTGATAAGAAATACCCGCTGGGAATGTTCCTTTGTTGGCCAATAGCATCCGGAACGTTTCCATTTTTTCGGAATAGCACAAACGATGCCTCAACGTGGTCATCACATCTTGAAAGATTTTAGAAATCTGATAAACAACGCGAATAATAAATAACTATACTCACTCATTCTGGACTTTCTCCATGTGTCTTGAACCTGTGGTGGTCCTCTCCGTGTAGCTCCGTTGCAGAATCTTAGAGATGTTGCTGATGTCTCTGATGCTGTTGCCTGAGGTCGCTTCAGTGACATTGCTTGCATCTTGACGAATATCGAAGATCTTGGCGGCCTTTTGGAGGTATACCTTCTCCCTAAATCAATCAATATTGGATAAATAACCTCATCCAATTACTTCATTTTCCGGCGCTCCAACGAATTCATCATTGTGACCTTGATAAGTGGTTTCACGTGCCGTCCAACAGGGATTGACTCCGTCCTGTATGAGAATTAGTTAGCATCAAACTGTTACACACGCAGAATGGATGGAAACAGCGACGTTTACCTTTTAGGCAACGAGTTGTCATTGTCCGTTGAAAGTTTCATTCGCTTAAAGGTGGGACTGCTGGAGTCGCTGAAAATCTATTAGAAACGCGTTGAAGATATCAAGTACCTCTCCTGAAAGATCTTTGGATAGCTGATTATTCGATTTCGCATGTGTTAACATATTGAAGAAAGCAGCGTCATTAGCGATAGTCCAAAGGATGTTAAAGAGGAAATCAACTTCAACGATGCGAGTGGGATGTTGCATGCATAGAAAAGCCGACTTCATACCTAAGAATGTCCGAAAGTCGCTTGCGAGGAACAGCTCTAGGACGCTGAGAAACGGCAATTCCATTGACGTCTCGCTTAACGCCTTGATGGAAATGGATTCTAAGATCTTGAGAACGAGCTTCAAGCAACTGAATGCCGACTGAAGTCATGCCCTGTGCCATTCCGAACGAGGACCTACCCAAACGAAAAGGTTAGTATGGATGCTAGAGCGTGTTTTGAGGGCTGTAACTTACTGAGCGTTCTGCATGGGTGTGGAAATAGACTTGGATGCTTGATGATAGATTCGTGAGTGATGGTTGGATGGTTGTAGGGGGGGGGGGGGGGGGGGGGGTCAAGAGAGGCGGAGTTGATCCTTTCTTTCGTAGAAAAATTCTTGATAAAAGTAAAATTCTTTTGTGGGTGACTGATAATTGAATGAACTTGTACGAGGGAGGCATGACGAAGCATTATCGCTGACGTGAGGGGATGAAGCGTGTGCGGGGTCGTTGGAGTCGGGATTATCGCTAGCCTTACAAAAATCCGTATTTAAAAAACCGTACGGTAGGAAAAAGCCTTTTAAAACCGATGTGTAAGTCGGATACGAATGGAGGCGAAAGAAAAAAGAGTCGGTAGATACCTGAAAGATGAGCTCGGGATAATAGCTTTGACAAAAGAAATAAGTTTAGTTTTTTTTCGACGTGATTGAGTTTAGATTACTTATATTACTTTCGATCCACGGTTTTCCTTCGTTCGAATCATACAGACACTGCGGATGCTACAAGGATCATGACTTAATCTCCTCTCCTCTATTGATTCCAGGAAACTCTGCAAAACCACGACATCGTGGAATCGAAACGTTTGGGTTCTCGTTACCAAGTTTTGGGATATGAACAAAGGATAAGAAAAAAAAATCTGGAACGCTCGGCATATATAAAAAAACTTTGTTGGCAGGCACTATCGACGAACAAGACAACGCATCGATGGAGTCGTTATCATTGGAATCAAAAAGAAACAGCAAAACGAAAGAGATTTCAAGATGCGAGTTTCCTGTAGACATAGATGTTGTAACGAGGCGACGCATCATTCGTAAAGCCGGCCTTAAAAGGGCGTCGAAGGATAAAGGCGTTAAAAAACTTCCTTATTCTCATACTCTGCAGATATTCGTCAACCGAAATATTAAGAAAAAGTAAGTTATACAGGAAAAGATAAATAAATCCCTCATTAAACGGCGCAGAATTAATTCTGAAGTGGGATGATAATAGCACATATAAAAGAATTCGAATGAAGAAGAGATGGCAGAACCTTCACTCACAATGACTCCGCTAATCCTCATATGCCACTACCTCAAGCAACAGGAAAAAAAAGGGAAAATTTCGACAGAAAGAAGTAAATCGTTTAAGAATCAAATCTACATCATCTCTAGAATATTCGTAGACGATTATTTTTTAAAAATAACCAGATTCTCATGCTTTGCGAATTATCCTTGAAGAGAAAGCAAAATGTTCGAAATTGTAATTCAACCTTATGCCGACAGAGAAAAAGAGAGGGTTGACGTTTCACACGCTTTGTACTAACTTAATTGTTAGAATACATTCGAATTGATTTTAATATTTTAAAAAAAAGTAAACTGAAGAGACACTTACTGGGAATTCAAATGATGAACCTTGCACATATGCGGGGGGAAAAAAAGAGGCACCGAATGAATTAAAAGTTTCGGTTTCGTTTCAGACTTTGGCGTCTTCGTAAATCGTTTGGTACGGTGTTTTCTCATAGTCAGCCAATAATTCCTGTAAATAGGAAACTACATAATCAATAAATGTACGTATGAAAAAAAGTACGCCGCCGATCACACGCGATAAAGATAGCTAAAAGAAATCCGATTGAGCAATGATTATTACGATGATTGAAAAAAAAGACCTAACACTTGCACTACAGCCACATTTTTTAGTTCATGCTTCACCTCCATGCTCCCAAAAAAGAAAAACGAATTCACATAACTTAACATCGATAGCATCTGGAATATGATCGACATCGTATTTCGCAGATTCGTACCTTATCGTCGACTTCTAGAGTAAAAATACATACATATAACAAAGATCCTTCTGAGGTGATAACGAATTCGCTAGAAGTCATATAGCTATATGATCCATATCGTTCATGAGATATACCGCAACCTCCGTGGAATCAGCATCGTCAACTCGGGATACCTACCCAGGCTAAGGCGGGAATGCAATTAAATCCTTCCAAAAAAGGCTTGGGACGAAATATCGATCTTTCGTAGCCGAATCGACCTGCATACTTGGGACCCATTTTGATGGAATATAAACTCGAATCATTTATCCGCATTCTGGCTTCAGGCGGACAGGGACTTGAAACCAAAGCCGAACTCTACAAAATCTGGAATCTCCGCAATAAAAACCGCCGTTCCCTGACTCATCGATCCCGATTCACTTCTTCATTCCGCATCGTAATCGTTACTCGATCAAAAGCAAAGCCTATATCATATCTAATCTGGAACCTCCGCATACGAGAGCGCCGTTCTCCATCATAATCACTGAAGCCTCCCTCATCACGGGATTCCTCCATATCCTTACAAGCATACGACGGCGCAAGAAAATAAACCATCCCGCCAAAGAATCCTATAGCTAAAGCCATCGATCGTTCACGGTATGTACCCTTCGCACTATCGTTATTCCCGCCTGCCTTCTTCTCATAATCCCCGTTCAGAAACCAGATCAAGGTGTTCCGAATCCTTATGCCGATTTGAAGACGCTATTGTTGATCTTTGATAAACAATCTAAACAGGAGTCCCCCATCACCACAGGATCCCCGAGCCATCTACTCTTCCCATCAATCTCAGATGCTACTCAACTCCTCACAGGAATCAAGGATGGTTTTGCCACCACCAGAAAAATGACAATCCCAAGATCAAATACCTCCTTTTAATTTAAGCCAAGAGTCACGACAAGTGCAGTGATAGATGCGTTAAATAAACCACAACACGTTTGATCATCCTCTATTTTCACCTTGATCACTTTTTGAGAGCTCATAATTATGCTTTTGAAGACATTATTAAAAAGAATAGACACGGTGAAATGGAAATATCCCTCGAATCCATCCGTGTTCATGCATTCCACGTCGTTTCAACATGTTCCCTGAACCGTATTTATGAACCTTCTGCTATCGGCTTCAGTATAGCCGGGTCCAAATCACGCGGCGCTGTCATTCTTTTCCTGTAGAAACCCCACGTTGTCGCGGCAAAAAGTTGGAATGAACGAGATTTCTTGTGTTTGTTCAGGGTTAACAAAAGACGCGGCGCTCTACGGTATCAAGCCTGACGAAGATCTCCGGACGTACTGCGCGACGGCAAAGGCACACTGGCAAGCATACTGCCAGAGCAGGGACGCGGGCGTTATTCCGACGTACACGGGCGGCATTTTGATCGCGAAGTTTCGTGCCAACATCGCGTACCCGTGGATCCAGAGGCTTCTTGCGGAGAAGTTGCGGCCTGGGGAAGAGGATCTCGGGATGGCCATCGACATCGTCACGAGGTTCATCCACGAGAACGTCAACTACGCGTCATACGAGACGACTCACCAGGCGAACAGTCGAGGCAGCAGCGGGGAACCAGTCGGTGACCAGGTCTACGAGGCCCTCCACCGAATCTTGCAGGAGGAGAGACTCAAGGCGTCCAGAGACACGGCGCCGATCTTGAATGTCCTCGCAAAGGGAGGCCCGGCCGTCGAGAGTGCTTCCGAGGAGGAGATCCAGAGGAGGATCGATGCTGCCGTGGCCAACGCGGTCGCTCGCATGCAGTCAGGGTTAGGCGCAGGTCGGGGCCGGCAATGCAGAGAATGCGGTGGCATGTTCTCACCCGCCCGCGAGGGTCACAAGTTCTGCGATCCTTGCAACGCCCGCTACCGCACGACGATGGGGCCGTACTCCGCGGGCTTCGCTCCCCAATACGCCGCAGACGGGACGCCCATAGGGTATCGAGAGGCCAATCCACCAGCGGGACGACCAACAGGACCAGGGCAGATGACGACGGGAGCTCAGAACACCGCCAGCAGACCTCAGCAGCAGGGTTTTTCACGGCCATCCCGCCAGTGAGAAGCTTGCAGGATGGCTACAATCCGGCCTTTGCGAATCCGCCGCCACCGCCGACTACTTCTCCCCCCGAATCGCGTTCTAAACCGCCCCCTCGTCGAAGCACCCGCTCCAGGAGCGCCATCTCGCCGAAGGTCCCTCGATCGTCCTCTCTGCTCCGCCCGACTCTGACCCCTCGTCGTTCGGATCCCTCTCAAGCAATGACCCCCGACCACAACACTGATCTGCCCCTGCCGACCCGTTCGTCCCACACCTCCCGCCTCCGCCCATCCAAGACCCGCCGCCGCCGCCATCAATCCGATCCCCGCCTCCAGTCGTTCCATCACCGTCTCACCCGCCGCCAACGCCCGACCGCCGCCCATCTTCGTCGCCGACTCCTTCAACACCGAGGGACGCTGGACCGAACATCCACCCTTGTCGACCGCCCGCCACCCACAAGTCCATCTGTCAACACCGATCCCCCGCAAAGCTTGACCCTCGTCCCGATCCCATTCTGACTCACCCTCCGAAATTGATGACCCCATGGAAATCGACGAAGAACCCCTCCTCCTGTGCCCCCCAGATCCACACCAGTCCGACCGCCGTCCCCGCCACCTTCACCGCCACCCTCACCGCCGCCGCCGCGTCCATCATCACCCGTCCCCATCGCGCCGCCGCCCCCGCTCACCATCGAGGCTCCTCGCCCCGACTCAAGCTCCGTCGTCGCTCCCGTCTCCGTGCCCTCGCCGACAACCCCAAAATCGATCTGGATGAGATCATCAAGAAGGCCACCGAGGTCCGACTTCCTCTCGCCGTCCTGTGTGGTCTCAGTCCTCGCCTGCGAGAACGCCTTCTCGAACTCATGAAGAATCTCCCGCGTACCGCCACGATCGCCAACATCCGAGGAGACACCGCTAGGGCCTTCAAGCTGGTGGGTGCGTGGAGACCGAGCTGGCCGACCCAACACTCGAACAGGAGCGCGACCGATGGGCCCGCAACGAGCCAGAAGCCTGGGGCGGAGTCATCGGTCTCGTCAACACGAAGCGGAGACTCCGGGAAGACATGCCGATTCCGCAACGATCCTGCCAGTCGGAAGTGCAGATCTCAGGTCATGTCATCCGGGCCGTACACGACGACGGCGCCTCTCTCGACTGCATCTTGATGGCCACGGTAAAGCGATGCGGGCTTCAGGTTTCCCCGTTCAGCCTCGGGTGCGACCTGAACATCGTGAACAGCGAGGCGGTTTCGATCCTTGGCCAGGTCAACCTCATCCCCGTCACGTTCCACACGGTCACGGTCCTTGTCACGGCCGTGGTGCTGGAAGGCTTTGCGGACGACTTGCTTCTCGGGCTGGACTTCCGGCATCGCCGGCAACTGCCAGACTTCAGCGAGGGTTTCCTGGCATCACCAAGTCAGGCGGTTTTCTTCGCGGAGGGACAAATGGTGTTGTGTGACTTGCTTGGAGGGTCAGTCAGGGCAATACCAGCACATGGCGCAGGACTGGGTTCCATCATGGACCGCTTCGAAAGTCTGTGGCCGGATGCGAACCGTCCTCCACTTCCCCCAACAATGGAAGGCTCAGTTCTACCGGGACATCTGTCAAACGCCGTGCTACGACGACTCGCCGCGGAGGTGGATACGCCGAGGGTGGAGGTACAGGACGTGATGGGACAAGACAAGTGGAGGAAGCTACGAGACCGAGTCTGTCTAGTGTTCGTCTTGACGGGCCGCATACCGCATCCCGACGATCCTGAGGAGGAGTTTCCAGGGGCAATGGACGATAGCCTTGACGCCGCGGGGACGAGGGACGACTTGATGCACCTGGTGGGTGGTAGGGAGACTCAACTTGGACCGGGAGGAGGGATGGAGGACGATTATCACTCGAGGGGAGGGATCAGCCGCGAGATGGTGGTGAAGGTGGAAGCGGAGGAGGTCGCGAACATGCCAAAGTTGCCCCTGATGATGAGGATCGAGTTGGGGGAGGACCTGTGGGTTCAGGTCAACGACTGTGAGGAGAATCGCCGCCGTCGCCCAGAGCTGGGGGAACTCTTCAAGAAGTTCCGAGGGGTCATCCGCCCCCGCAAGAGCTATCCGGACATCATGACTGGGGTTGAGCCCGCCCGCCTAGTCCTGCGCCCCGAAGTGGAGAAATGGCCCACCGCGCCGAACCGTCGCCACAATCCCAAGCACGTGGCCATCCTGATCGAATACCGCAAGGAGATGGGAGAGCGCCTGCAACCGAGCAAGTCCCGCGTCTCGTCCGATGCTTTCTGTGTGCCCAAGCCGGGGTACCACCGCCCTCCGCGTCGTCCATAACTTCGGACCCGTCAACGACCTGATTGTCCCCTATCGGTACCCTCTCCCACACATCGACGACTACCTCTCCGACGCGGCGAGGCATCGGATACATACCTGCGGCGACCACCTAAAGGGCTATCTGTCAGTTCCACTCCACGAGGCTTGGAGATGGCTGACGGCGGTACGCTTCCCAGACTGCGTCTTCGAGTATGGGGTGATCCCGATGGAACTGGTGGATGCAGGAGACCACTTTGGAGCGGCGGCGGACGAGGTCTACCGGGACGATAAGGCGCCTGGAGGAGAACGGGACATCAGCGATTGGGTGGGCAAATACGTGGATGATTTCCGAGCCGGCAGTCCTACCTTCGACGAGCACCTTCTGGACCTGTCAGCCCTTTCAGCCGCATCGCCCACCACAGCGGAACCCTTGCCATGGAGAAGCTCTACGCCTTGTCTCTCGTTCGCGACGCTGGACATATCGTGGAGGAGGGGAGTACTGGGTGCAGCCGGAGAAGTTGGATGTCATCAGGAATGGCCGACGCCCCGATCACAGAAAGAACTTCGCTCCTTTGTCATGACCATCTCCTTCTTTCGCCGCGGAGTGCCTCGCTTCACCGACCATGCCCAGCCGCTCTTCGCCCTCTTCCGCAAGCGTCGACAACCAAGGATTCCGTGACCATGGAAGAAACCCCACGCTCAACGCCGCCTTCGAGGAACTCCGCGCCTGCGCTCTTCGCCCCCCGTCATGGTCCGCTACGATCCAGCCCGCCCGCTTGTCCTTGTCTCCGACGCCGGTGAGACAGTCGCTGCCTCCGTCCTCTGCCACCCCGGAGACCCCGCCGACGACACCAACATCACTCCCGCCACTGTCTTCGCCCCCATCATGTGGATCGGCCGCGTCCTTGAGGAGCCGAGCTCAGTACACGTCCTCCGAGCGAGAAGTCCTCTCCGTCGTGCAGGGTGTCACCAAGGTCGAGTATTTGATTACTTCGAAGCTTATCCTCGTTACGATCACACCTCTCTCCGCTTCACCTCACACGGGCAGCGTCAATCCTCGCATCCAGAGGCTCATCTCGCGGATCTCCCATCTGCGCATCGAGGTTTTGACTGTCCCGAGGAGTGGAGTGGATGGTGTGGATCGGATGACGCCGACCTGTTGCCCCTTGGAAGTACCATCAAGAACGCTAGAAGAGGAGCTCGACGAAAGCCACCCATGTCCGACCTACGGCCCGGACATCCCGATCCGAGCGCTCTACCCCGTGGACCAGCCGCCATCACTCAGCTCTTGGACTACAGCAGGGAATCAGACGCTAGTCGGTACTTTGGGACGGAGGATGCCTACCTGAGGAGGGTTGTCGAGCTGATGCTGGGAGTAAGGAGTGGAGGGAGGAGGAGTCTGAGAGGGCCTCACAGAAGTTACGGAATCGGGCGCAGCAATATTTCGTGGACAGATACGACGGCCAGCTCTACCAACGGGGTCCGTTGGCGATGACTCCCCGCTACGTCTTCCCTTACGATCGCCACTCCATCCTCTTGGCTGCACATGGCAGCGATCTTGGTCACAGCGGTGTCACCTCGACCTACAACTTTCTACGACTCCCGGTCTTTTGGGGAGGGATGTTCAAGGACGTCAAGGACTATGTGTTATCGTGCCCGCACTGCCAGAGGACCGCGCGCCGACCTGATCCAGGAAGCTATGTGCCGGCCTTCACCTCGGTTCCTCGTGTCGTCTTCTCCGCCGTCGCCATCGACTTCCTGTTTTTCGGGCTGCAAAGGGGGGCTTCGAGGGGATCCACGCCGTCATCGCCTATTCTCGCACTGGATCTCCCTGCGCCCCTACCGCTCGACGGATTCCAAGACAGTGGTTCGGCACTTGGAGGACTGGTCGCGGCACTATGGCTATCCTGAGTCGGTCGTCAGCGACAACGCCTCCTACTACGTTGGCGAAGCCATGACGAGCTACTACGAGCGGCATGGGATCCTCAAGAAGCCGATCTCTGCCTACCATCCCGATGAGCAACGGCACCGTGGAGCGCTCCTTCTACACCATCGTCCTCCTCTTGATTCGCCAGCTCCGAGCAGAAGGGAAGAATGACGGATCCTGGCCTGATTACGTTCCCATTGTCGAGCGATCCTGGAACTTCCACCACTAGTATCGACTTGGCGCCAGTCCCTTCCAGCTTGTCTTTGGTCAACAGCCCCGCACCGGCAGCCCTGCACTCGACGAACGGACTCCCGCCTATGACATCGACGAGCTCAGGGAGATCCACCGCACCAACCGCCGATCAGAACTACTACGCCACGTCCGGGAGAAACGCCGCCAAGAGGCTCGCCGCCATCCGAAAATTGGAAATGAAGACGCCCGGGCCCGACTGAATACCGCCGCATCCTACGAGGTTGGCGACCTGGTGCTTGTGTTCCGCTCCGAGCTGCTCAGCGCGCGGGACAAGAAACTTCTCCCTCGATGGCTTGGACCTTTTGTTGTTGCCGAGAAGCTGCGCGGGGATTCGTATCGCGTCGGAACGGTGGAGGGTGACCTGAGGAAGAGCCGCGATACGGGGTCAACCATCGCAGGCTCCGACCTTTCTGCAAAAGGGTCGCCGAGCCAGTGGTGCAGCGCCTATTTGCCGTGGAGACGCCGGACTTTGAAAGGGAGTTATTGGGGGGGAATTAAGCTGTCAAAGGAGAGCTACAGCACTTGGCCTAGCGGAGGGACGGGGATGTCGCATAGCGAGGGGATTTCTGGATATTTTTATTTTTTTTTTTGACGACGCGACGCGACGCGACACGGCGCGTTTTAGACTTTCATCGTCGCTTCCTTATCTTCTTCCTATCTTCATCTCTTGCCGGTCCGTCTCATTTCATGCTTTCCTTGATGTGTTGTGGGCTTTCGTTTCTTCTCCTTCCCTCTTCATCGATGTATCTCTTTTCAGTAGACTTTCTCGCATCCTCCTGTCTTTCATTCATAGCTTTTCTTGTCTTCTTGATGTTATCGTCTCACCCCCCCGCGTCGAGTCATGTTCCGCGGGCTTTTGTTTCTTACTTCTCTCTTTCTTCATTGATGTTGTCTTCCTCTTCTCTTTTTTGTTTGATGTATAAAAAGGAGCTTTCTTCCTGGGAGTGTCCGAGCAGATTGGCACCGGCTGATTTTTGTTCACGCACTTCTAGGTAAGAACCCTTTTTTTGTCATCTGGTGGAGAATCTTACCCCCTTCGTGCCCTCTGCGCGGTCCTCCTTTTTCCTTCTCATTTTCATTTTCATTAACATTTTATATTGTTTTCATGTTGTCTTTATTATACTTTGAATACATTCGAGATTGGCACCGGCTGATTTTTGTTCACGCACTTCTAGGTTTCTTCTTCCCCGCGAACTCGCCGATCGATATTGCACGGGCGTCAGAGGACCCCTTCCCCAGTCCATATTCCCACCCCGTTGCAACAGTGTTTTCTGAAAACGCGCCCGTTTTTGGCTTTGATCATTTTTGGCCATCAGACTACTCCTTGAATTGTTAATATACTCTTTTTCTTTTGTACAAAGAAATATCAAGTGCATACATTAGGAAAGCAAATTTACGGAAAACTTTAAGACGACCATGAGCAAACTAAGCGGGAAAAGGGATTGAGTCCTTTCACGTCTCTGCAGAAGTTTTCTTGCTCGAATATTACCAGTGAATCGACACTGCCGTTACTCAATGACCTCGGTGACTAAAGTTCCATATGGACAAGCGTCGTTCGTTTATCAAGATTAACATTTTCTGCCGTATATCTTAGGATCGATCTTCATCCGTAGCCTTCAAATGAGGTGCAAAGGAGAAACCATAATGTAGCTTAATGCATACCTAAATTAGTCATCGTCGAATTGGGTTCGAAGGCAGTCCATCCAGTATCTAGACCGTTTGTTTTGCTTTCGGCTGAGCCTCTAAAGTTGTTTTGTTTTCGATGATTATGATCGTTGATTCTGACAATCTTCAACAATATCGTTTTTCCATTTTCAATCATCGGCGGAGACATGTGGATGGGCGGCCGTCAACTTCAATGTGAACGGACGTTGAGGACACCAATGTCTACTATCTGTGTACGGCAATTTTTTGATCTGTGCGCTGTAGCTCAATAAGGAAAGACGGATTTGTTTTCAGTGGCTCTTTAACGATTATCATAATGCCGACGATGTCCACGGAGCTGGCCTCTTCTCGACATCAAAACAATCTGGCAGCTTAATATCGTCAACCTTGAAACTCCTGGACTATCATTCTCGATTTGGAAGGGATATGGTGCGATTTGGCTGGTAATCGCTTCGGAAGATATGGGATTCGTCGTTCAACAGAATTGTGCCATCATCATAGTCATCACCTTTATTTGAGTCCCGTTCGTATTTCGGTTTTATTAGCCACCCAGTCACGCATATTTCCAAAGGTCTAGGGATGTAGAGGGAATATTTTATTGTTTATACTTTGGGATTCGTGGTAAGTTTGTTCACCATTTTTTAATTCACTTCTCTTCTTTATCAATTGATTAACTTGTTTATTTATTTACTTTTATCTGTTTCGTTTTTATTTTATCTGTTGACGTACATTTTCACGTCCGTGTTTCGTTAACATTTTTTTTTTTTTTTTTTTTTTTGGTACTCTTATCTTCTTTTCGTATATAGCTCCTACTGTGTGATTTGAAAGTGTGTATTAACAATACCGTATCTCGACTTTATAGCAGGCCTTTTTTTTCGTGCTTATGATGCATGGCCGAACGCGACTACTTTTGGTACTGTAAGGTTGTCCATTTCGCCGCCTGCAGGTTCTGGTTAGTGTCAGCGATAAAACGAATTACTTTTATGTATCCTGAGTACCATTCTCATATCTTTTCTTTCGAATTAAAGTTTTTTTTATATTTTGTTTCTTTTGTTGTTGTTACGTCGGCTATATCATTCGATACTATGACTTGGTACCTTTTAAGTTTATTTTTTTAATCCTCTATAAATACTTTCACAATACATTCGATATTGAATACGCCGTTCTCCCTGGAATTCTTACGTTATTTGGCTGTTCGAAGTAATACTCTCCGAATTTCGGCTGATCGCTTTCTACAGAAACAGTTGAGCTACCACAGACAATTTTTTCTCGAGGGGACTTAAGCAGGCTTTAGTAGCACGATGTAGATTATGGGGTAATATCGAATATTTGTGGGAAGGTATACGTGGCTAAGAATTTGATGCTTCGGTTTCCTTTTATTTCATTTATTCTGGTCAAACACATCGTTATGTATTCTCAGTACTTCTTTCAATACGCAGATCAATAGCGTCTATTCTCACTATTTCCGTTTCTCTATTTCTCATCACTCTATTTTTAGCCGCATCCCTCTCGCTGTCGGCTTTTTGAATAAACTTTTGTATCCTGTCCCTACAGTGATTTCACAAAAAGTATCCCGCGTCATCCTAATCGCTTATGCTGTTCTTTAAATATAAATTTTGAACCACATCTTCCTTATTTGGAGCAAGATCCTACCGATGGTGACGATGAGAAGCTTCCGAAAAACCATTAAGTATTGTGAATACGATATGATTTAAAGATATGCAAATAAAAAGAGAAAAAACGACGCATTGGCTTAACGCGCTATTAAAGAGCCAGTGATTTGGGACCTTTATAACGTCCATAATACCGTCTGATGGGCATATTATTTTCTGTAAAAGAAGTAAGGTAAATACCGTCTGTTCATATACTTCCGTTATGCCCTTACCATTTCTCGAGTACCCCAAAGTTAAAATCCCGTATCATCCTATATGTCTTCAACGGTTTTAGACCAATCACGATGCACAGCTTACCGAATGACGCCCTCTGTCCGCCTTACTAACAGCCTATAAACTCGTCGTTCTTTCGTCTGGACATATATAACTGGTCACATCGAATTTCTTTTCATCAAATTTCACTCTCTCTCTTCACTTTCAGAACCTCCGACACTTACAACTACCAACGCGCAACACCATCAACCACCTAACCTTTCATAACCTCGTTTCCTTCGTGAGTACAGCTGTCATTGAAACTATTCCATAACCTGTTTGCATGAACTTACCATCTCATTTCCATTTCAATGCATGCATTCTACTCTTCAGCTGAGTTCAAACTTCACTTCCACAGCCCTTACCTCCAGCTCCTAATACCATGAGCGGCCAAAGGTACTGCACATTCATCGTAATCACATACTAATCAACGTTCATTACATTGTTCAATGCAGCAATGTTCGCAAGTTTGGGACTGTCCTGTCTAAAGCAAGGTGAGTCTTCGCTACAGTTTTTCCGTGTTGGCTAAAGTCTTTTCATACAGCGGACAAAGTCGAGCCAACTCCAATGCTCCACCCCGCCGCATTCCTCACCCACTCACTCAACGTTCTCGAAGAAGGGACACAAGGAGAATGTGCCTCCACCTCAACCAAGGCTGAGGTATGACCCACCTTCCATTTATTGATACTGATTGGATTCCTAGTCCCCTCGACAACCCCTTCCGCGGCCTTTCGGAAGAGCCAGAAACATCGGAACTGCTCCTGCTCGCAGGATCCCACCGAATCCCCAACCCGCTCAAGAAGAAGCAGTGGTTGTTCCTCAACCCCTTCCCACACGTTCCGTCGGGTTGCACGCTTGGCAAACCAAGTCCGTGTTCCCGAGGCTTTGGTAGTCGTTGAGACACCATTACAAGATATGTCAGCTCCTTCTACCTCGGCTATGGAGGTCGATGTCCAGCCAGCCCCGCAATCAACGTCAGAAATGATTGGCGGTGGAATTTCTTCAAGGCAGAGGCGTCGACGCGAGGCGGAAGACGACGGTGATTCGCCAACCAAGCGTCGAAGGCAGGGTGTAGCGAAGAATTTCCGCCGCCAATCATTTCTGACGTTGATTGCGGGGCTGGCTGGACATCGACCTCCATGGCCAAGGTAGAAGGAGCTGGCACGTCTTATAATGGCGTCTCAACAACTGCCAAAGCCTCGGGAACACGGACTTGGTTTGCCAAGCGTGCAACCCGACGGAACGTGTGGGAAGGGGGTTGAGGAACAACCAATGCTTGGTCTGTAGCAGGTTGTGGTCTTGGAAGGTTTCTCGGAGCAGGAGCAACTCCATTGTTTCTGGCTCTGCCAAAGGGCCGCGGAACCAGCTGTCGAGGGGGACTAGGAAGCCAATCCTAATTCGGAACCTCCGCATAAGTTTTGAGGGTGTTGGGGAATGGGAAGAGTTTGTGGCAGAGGAGGTAGAGTATTTTTTATCTGTTAATATATAGATTGGATCTTGTTTTATTTGTTAAAAGCGGATGTGAGAATATATCCTTTTTATCGTCGCATCTATCACCTGCCGCGTCTTTATTTAAAAAAGGTTTCTTAATCTTGAGATTGTCATATTTCTTGGGGTGGCCAAACCATTCCTTGACGCAATCCGCAAGGAGTTCAGACACATCTGAAATCTGTGGGACTGGCAGAGTGCCTTGAAAGTCCGGGATCCTGTGGTGATGAGGGACTCCTCCATCGATTGTTTTTCAAGATCAAACCTCCTTCGACTGTTTTTCAAAGATCAAAGAATGACGTCTTAAAACGGGGGTAAGGATTTGGAACACCCTGATCTGGGTTCTGGAGGAGAAGCAAGCCGGGAGTAACGATAGTGTGAAAGGTAAATACCGGGAACGTTCGGTGGTTTTAGCTATAGGATTCTTTGGCGGGATGATTTAGCGCCGTCGTATAGTTTATAAGGGTGTGTAAGTATCCCCTGATGAGACTTGAGTGATTACGATGGACAAAGAAGAAGTGAACCGGGAATATAGTCAGGGAACAGCGGTCACCATATACGGAGTTGATATATGATGTAGGTTTGGCTTTGCTTTGGCTCGAGTAACGATTACGATGAGGACAGAATAAGTGAACCGGGAATCGATGAGGCAGGCAGGGAACGGCGGTTTTCATATGTGGAGGTTCCAGATCTTGTATGATTTCGAATTTGGTTTCGAGTTCCTTTCCGCTTGACGCTAGAATGTGGATAAATTATTCGAGTTTATATTCCATCAGAATGGGTCCCAAGTATGCAGGTCGATTCAGCTACGAAAGATCGATATTTCGTCCCAAGCTTTTTTGGAAGGATTCGACTTCATTCCCTTAGCCTGGGTGGGCGTACCGACTTGGCGATGATGATTTCACGTAGTTTCCGGTGTATCTTACGAACGATACGGATTGTATAGTTATTTGACACCTCGCGATTTCGTTAACACCTCAGGAGTTGTTTTACATATCTTTACTCTAGAAGTCGATGATAAGGTACGAATTTGGGAAAAACAATGTCGATCATATCCCAGATACTATCGACGTTGGGTCATGTCGATTCGTTCTCTTTTTTTGTAAGTGCTGATGACCTATAAAATGTGGCTGTAGTGTAAGTGTCCCGTTATTATTTTTCGATTCTCGTAAAAATCATTGCTGAAGCGGATTGCTTTTAGCGATCTTTATCGCGTGTGATCGGCAGCGTACTTTTTTTACACGTACATTTATTGATTATGTAGTTTGCTTTTTACATGAATTATTGCAGACTATGAGAAAGTACAGTACCAAACGATTTACGAATACCCCAAAGTCTGAAATAAAACCGAAACCTCTACTTCATTCGGTGCCTTTTTTTTTCCCATGTGCAAGGTTTATTGTATGAATTCTCAGTAAGTGTCTCTTCCGTTTTTGTTTTTTTTTTGAGAATCAATTCGAATGTAATCTGTCAATTAATTTAGAACGGCGTGTGAAAGATGGCCTATCTCTTTAATCCGTCGGTATAAGGTATAGTTACAAGTTTTTGCGACATTTTGCTTTTTCCTTCAAGGATAATTCGCAAGGCATGAGAAAATGGTATTTATTTTTGTAAAACGATCTACGAATATGCTAAAGATGATGTAGATATCATTTATAAACTATTTACATTAGGTTTTATCGAAATCTTCGCTTTTTTAATTCATTTTTTTTGCTTAAAATAGCGACATATCAGGATTAGTGGAATCATTGTGAGTGTCGATTGTGTCATCTCTTCTTCGTTAGCAATTCCTTTAATACTATTACCGTCCCGCCTCAGCATTTATTTTGCGCCGTGTAATGAATGATGAATTTACGTTCCCTTTGCTAATTAAAAAATCGCTTACATTTTCTTATTTTGGTTTAAAATATCTGCCGTGAGAATTAGGGGTATCTCAAAACATGCAACTTTTTCTTCGACCCTCCTTTCAGCGCCGGCTTAACAGAATGACGCGTCGTCTCGTTACAAGTACCGTTCGCATCTCGAAATTTCTTTCATTCTGCTTTTATTTTTGATTCCAATTATAACGACTTCATCGATGCTTTGTCTTGTTCATCGATGCTGCCTGCTGCCTGCCAACAAAGTTTTTTTATATATATCGAGCTTTCCATATTATTTTTTTTTTCTTATTCTTGGTGCATCCCCAAATCTTTGTACCGACAACCCGAAGGTTTCGAATCCACGATGTCGATGGTTTTGCACACTTTTTTGGAATCGATAGTGGAGAGGAGGTTGATTCATGATCTTTGAAACATGTGTTTGTATGATTCGAAGGAGGAAAACCATCAAAAATCTAAGTAATCTAAACTCAATCACGTCAAAAACAGTAAACTTATATTCTTGTGTTAAAGTCATTATTCCACTATTATCTTTCTTGTATCTACCGCCCCTTTTTTCTGTCGCCTCCATTCGTATCCAACATCAGTATCGGTTTTCAGATGGCTTTCTTCCTACCGCATGGTTTTTTAAATCCGGATTTTTTTAGGCTAGCAATAATCTCTACCCCAACGATCCTGTATGCGCTTCATCCCCTCATGTCAACGATAATGCTTCGTCATGCCTCCCTCGTGCAAGCTCGTTAAATCATCGGTCACCCACAAAAGAATTTTACTTTTATCAAGAATTTTGTTTTACGAAAGAAAAGCTCAACTCCGCCTCTCTTCCCCCCCTCAAACCACTCAACCACCACCCCCGTATCTGTCATCGAGCATCCAAGTCTACTTCCACACCCATGCAGAACGCTCAGCAAGTTACAGCCCTCAAAACGCGCTCTAGCATCCATTCTAACCTTTTCGTTTGGGTAGGTCCTCGCTCGGAATGGCACAGGGCATGACTTCAGTTGGCATTCAGCTGCTTGAAGCTCGTTCTCAAGATCTTAGAATCCATTTCCATCAAGGCGTTAAGCGAGACGTCAATGGAATCGCCGTTTCTCAGCGTCCTAGAGCTGTTCCTCGCAAGCGACTTTCGGACATTCTTAGGTATGAAGTCGGCTTTTCTATGCATGCAGTATCCCACTCGCTTCGTTGCAGTTGATTTCCTCTTTAACATCCTTTGGATTATCGCTGATGCCGCTGCTTTCTTCAATATGTTTACACATGCGAAATCGAATAATCAGCTATCCAAAGATCTTTCTGGAGAGGTACTTGATATCTTCAACGCGTTTCTAATAGATTTTCAGCGACTCCAGCAGTCCCACCTTTAAGCGAATGAAACTTTCAACGGACAATGACAACTCATTGCCTAAAAGGTAGACGTCGCTGTTTCCATCCATACTATATATGTAACAGTTTGATGCTAACTACTTCTCATACAGGCAGGAATCAATCCCTGTTGGACAGCAAGTGAAACCACTTATCAAGGTCACAATGATGAATTCGTTGGAGCGCCGGAAAATGAAGTAATTGGATGAGGCTATTTATCCAATATTGATTGATTTAGGGAGAAGGTATACCTCCAAAAGGCCGCCAAGATCTTCGATATTCGTCAAGATGCAAGCAATGTCACTGAAGCGACCTCAGGCAACAGCATCAGAGACATCAGCAACATCTCTAAGATTCTGCAACGGAGCTACACGGAGAGGACCACCACAGGTTCAAGACATATGAAGAAAGTCCAGAATGAGTGCGTATAGTTATTTATTTTTCGCGTTATTTATCACATTTCTAAAATCTTTCAAGATGTGATGACCACGTTGAGCAGCATTTGTGCTATTCCGAAAAAATGGAAACGTTCCGGATGCTGTTGAACAACAAAGGAACATTCCCAGCCGGTATTTCTTATCAAGCATATGATTTTAACTATATAAAAGATCGCCGCAGCCGTTAAGGAAATATGAGAAAGGGCTTAGTAAGATGTCGTGTGATTTGAGAGACCCCGCTTTTCGCCGTGCTGGAGAATGGTATGAGGAATTTTTTGTGATAATGTCGAATACACTAACATACATCCTTAGTGCCGTGAACATACGTGCTTCAAGAACCTCACAAGCAGCAGAGGTTGTTCAAATCCTATTGGGAAGCAGCGGTATGTACTTCGGAATGTTTTGATTTATATGGACTCTTCTGATGAAATTATATAATTTCAGTGGTTCGCTCTATGGCAGGTGCTCAACACACCTACCGCAAAGCCATCCAAACGCGCTCAAGCACTAGGTCCAAGCCTTACTTGAGGTGACGGTTATGGCCTTCAAGACTTTCTTTTGCGAAGCTGTGATCAATACTGGCCCGCACTTCTTTATTTTTTGTTTATTTCTTTTCTTTTGTTTTTTGGGTGATTATGTTATTTCTTGAGTTGTTCTGGTGTTTGTTGGTTGTGTTAATTTAAAGCCTACTTTTTGTTTTGTTATTATTTTTTCCCGGTGTTTTTGGGTATTGTTCATCCCCGCACCCAGCCCTACAGCGGCTATGACCCCTTTTGGATTTTAGTTTTTCGTATTTATTTGCGGTGGCTTCTCCACATATCCTCGGCAGCGTTTTTTCGTGTCTTTTGAAAACGCGGTGTTTTTTTTGGCTTGATCTTTTTTGGCCATCAAACGACTCCTTGGATTGTTAATATATTTGCTCTTTTGTACAAAGAAATATCAAGAGTATACATTAGGAAAGCAAATTTACGGAAAACTTTAAGGCGACCAGCAAACTAAGCGGGAAAAGGGATTGAATCCTTTAACGTCTCTGCAGAAGGTTTCTTGCTCGAATTTTACCAGTGAATCGACACTGCCGTTACTCAATGACCTCGGTGACTAAAGTTCCATATGGACAAGCGTCGTTCGTTTATCAAGATTAACTTTTTCTGCCGTTTAATCTTAGGATCGATCTTCATCCGTAGCCTTCGAATGAGGTGCAAAGGAGAAACCCTAATGTAGCTAATGCACACCTAGATCAGTCATCGTCAAATTGGGTTCGAAGGCAGTCCATCCAGTATCTAGACCGTTTGTTTTGCTTTCGGCTGAGCCTCTAAAGTGGTTTGTTTTCGACATTGGCATAACAACGCATTGGCTTAACGCGCAAATAAAGAGCCGTGATTGGGGACCTGTATAATATTCATAATAACTTATGATGGGCATATCATTTTTCTGTAAAAGAAACAAGGCATTGTTCCGTTCCTTACCAATTCTGGAGTACCCCAATGTTTTTCTTTAAAATCCCCGTAGTATCCTGTCTTCAACGATTTAAGACCAATCACGATGCACAAGCTTACTAAATGACGCCCTCTGTCCGCCTTACCAACAGCCTATAAAACTCGTCGTTCTTTCGTCTGGACATATGTAATTGGTCACATCGAACCTTTTCATCAAATTTCACTCTCTCTCTTCACTTTCAGAACCTCCGACACTCACAACTACCAACGCGCAACACCATCAACCACCTTACCTTTCATAACCTCGTTTCCTTCGTGAGTACAGCTATAATTGAAGTCTTTGATAACCTGCTTGCATGAACTTACATCTCATTTCCAATTCAATGCATGCATTCCACTCTGCAGCTGAGTTCAAACTTCAACTCCACAGCCCTTACCTCCAGCTCCTAACGCCATGAGCAGCCAAAGGTACAGTACATTCAACATAATCACATACTAATCAACGCTCATTACATTGTTCAATGCAGCCATGTTCGCAACTTTGGACTGTCCTGTCGAAGCAAGGTGAGTCTACACTACAGTTTTCCCGTGTTTGCTAAAGTCTTTTCATACAGCGGACAAAGTCGGGTAAAACGCCAAATGCCCCACCCCGCCGAATTCCTCACCCACTCACTCAACGTTCTCGAAGAAGGGAAACGAGGAGAATGTGCCTCCACCTCAACCAAGGCTGAGGTATGACCCCACCTTCCATTTATTGATACTGATTGGCTTCCTAGTCCCCCTCGACAGCCCCTTCCGCGGCCTTTCGGTAGAGCCAGAAACATCGGAGCTGCTCCTGCTCACAGGATCCCACCGACACCCAGCCCGCGCAAGACGAAGCAGTGGTTGTTCCTCAACCCCTTCCCCGCACCTTCCGTCGGGTACGCTTCGCCGACCAAGTCCGCGTTCCTGAGGCTTTGGTAGTCTTTGAGACGCCATTACAAGAGATGTCAGCTCCTTCTATCTCGGCTATGGAGGTCGATGCCCAGGCATCCCCGCAATCAACGTTAGAAATGATTGGCGGTGGAATTTTGTCAAGGCAGAGGCGTCAACGCGAGGTGGAGGATGACGGTGATTCGCCAAACAAGCGTCGAAGGCAGGGTTCGGAAATTCAAGATGTGGGTTGTCACTGCATCTAACGAGGCTTCCGGCTCGGCAAACACGGAAAGTTACATGGAAGATGTTGTGGTTGAAGCCATTAGTCTGGTCGTGGTTAACGACCCACCAGCAAATGAGCCGCTAGAGACTGTTGTTCCTCCCCCCGCTTTTATTGAAAATGATAGTGATGATTCTGGTGAAAGACCATCAAGGTTAGTGAACATTAATTATGTGAGTTTAGGCTAATTTGTTATGTAACAGCAGGTCAAGGAAGCCCATCTTGAGACAAACGACCTGAAGCTCAGGGATCGCGCCGTGGCAGGTGCTAAACACACCTACCGTACCGCAATCCAAACGCGCTCAAAGACCAGGTCAAGCCCTTACGCGAGGTGAAGGTCATTGCCTCCAAGACTTCTTTGCGAAGCTGTGATCAATACTGGCCCGCACTTCTTTATTTCTTTTCTTTTTGTTTTTTCGGGTGATTATGTTTATTTCTTGAGTTGTTCTGGTGTTGTTTCTTTTTTGGTTGTGTTAATTTAAAGCCTACTTTTTTGTTTTGTTATTATTTTTCTTCCGGTGTTTTTGGGTATTGTTCATCCCCGCACCCAGCCCTAACAGCGGCTATGCCCCCCCTTTTTTTGATTTTCGTTTTTTCGTATTTATTTGCGGTGGCTTCTCCACCATATCCTCGGCAGCGTTTCCCGTGTCTTTTGAAAACGCGCCCGTTTTTTGGATTGATCTTTTATGGCCATCAGACGGCTCCTTGGATTGTTAATATATTTTTGTTCGTGTGTACAAAGAAATATCGAGTGTATACATTAGGAAAGCAAGTTCTCGGAAAGTCTAAACACTGGACAGTCTACCAAAAGAAGTGTTCAATGTTGTGATCTCATACATTTAACACTGAACAGTGCCAACCATCACTATACCCAGGTAGCACTTTTTCCCCCTTCCAATTTATCTCACACACACGATCCTACGTGTCGTCTCCCTCAAGAACCTGCGTAAAAGTGTGCATGCCTCTCACAGAATCATTAACTCAATATATTCATTAAATTTCCTGCCTCGAACTTTATCAAATATACTTTTAATACATAATTCGACCTATTTTCTGATTTCACAACGATAGCGGGGCTCCCCGTAATGCGTTTGGTAAACAGGTGTGCCATATCCCTCCCATTCTGAATACTAACCCTCCATGGGACGCAGATCTTCATGTATCTGCACAATCTCAATATCCACCACCGCACACTCATAATGGTTTCGCATCACCATCTAGGAATCGCGCTGGTTACGTATTTCATTGACCTTCCTTGCTGACATTATGATATTTATGGATGCTTATGTAGGAAGGGTTTCGGTAATGCCGATTTCAGGTGAAATGGTTTCCCAACTGTTCCCATCGCGAACCGAAGTTATTTCTTTGGCGGATGTCGTCAAAAGTACGGCCATTACGTGGGAGGTTTTCGATCTTACCCGACCGACCAGGAATCAGAATCTCATTTTAGCTTCGCTTATACTCCTTACATCATTTTGCAATCTATCCACGCTACTTTCAATTCCCGATGAAACGGTTCCACACCCGTCGATCATCCCCACCCGCTGGCTACCTTCCACCAGTGTTGTTGATGAAGGCGAACCGTATGATTTCACCAACGAGGTTCGTGTTTTCCAACACGTGCTGTTCTCGTGTCGTTTATGCCGACGCTTTCTAACACTTTCTCTTTGCTGCTATCTTTGACGAGAGAAATAACTCGGACTGCGTTTTCTCGGTTACAGAACTCTATATTTTTCAGGTACAACAACACTCCCCACCTGCGTTTTCGTGTTAACAGAACTCGAGAACGAAGCGGCAGGCGTTTTTATAAGTGTAAGACAAAACAATAAAAATAAAATGGATACTCCGCCAACTCCTTATTTATCCAATAAGGAAGAACAACAAGGATGTTCATCCGCGTCACTCTACTTTCTTAATAAATCCCTCAACCACGATCACCGCCAGTCCTTTGTAAATCCATGTTTTCGTATTTTAGTCCAACACCTGTCATTGAAAAAATACTAGGACGAGGTATGTTTTCCGCTCCGTTCCATCGCCCCGAATTCGCGCTGACTCTGTCCTTGACTTTGTCTGATATTGTTTTCGCGTCGATTCAAAGGTTCCTGCACAACATCGATTTGGGGAGGGGTTCCCCAACTCTGACTTTAGACTGGACGCAAGGTGGATATTACGGTGGATGAGAATTTAGGGAGATCGTGACGACGGGAGGGTGTCTTCTTTAAGGGCTTTTGGGTTGAGGGATTTAGCGTAGTCTGTTAAAGGCAAAACGGTGCACGCCCACGCCCCCCCCCCTGCTACCTGGGTACCTGCTTAGTTAGTCAGTCTGGGCCACTTTTGGTGCTGATACCTCTGTCATTATGAGGGTGCAGCCTCACTCAAGACCTGTATTAATTATTTATTATTTAATTTTTATATTTCATTAATTGATGCTTGTCACAACCCCTAAGAAACAAACGCGCGCTCACCCCTCACCTATTATTAAATTTGAGAGACAGGGGCGTAATAATTGTTCACATCAAAGTGGGGCAGCTGCACATCAGCCCTCCATCGTGTCCATCCCATGGGGAGGGGCTAACCACCAACCACCAAAAAAAAACATTTATAAGTAAAGCAACACCACCACCCCCCCCACTATCTTTCACTTGTCCATCCTACACTATAACCCATCACCCAAAAACAACAACAACAGCCATGACCAAGATGGTCGCCATCCTCACCACCCTTCTCGTTGCACTCATCACCAACGTGGTCGCATTCAACGTCTACCTCAAAGAAACCTGCTTTAGCACCGCAGACTGTGATCGATTCAAGGGGACGTTGAAAAAATGTGTCCAAACGCTGCATGTCTTCAACTCAACAAAGGGTACCTATTTCAGCTTACCTCCTAATCTTTTTTTTTTTTTCTATCAATCATTATTCATGCTGTTTTCTTTTACTCGTCATACCAGCGTCTACGCTAAATGCATCGCTGCAACACGATCCAAGACTCAATTCGTTTATCAAGTCTATTATGAGAAAAAGGATACGCCTACCACCACCCCGTCGACCGTTAAATGGGAAGAGACTGCGTTCAATGAAGCCGATTGTAGGAGGTTCCAGGAAACTGTGCAAGGCATGTGTAAAAATGAAAAGGCGTGTGTGGGATAAGAATTGGAAGTGAGTAAACTTTTTTTTTTCCTTTTTTTTGGTTTTAAGTGAAATGCGCGTGTATGTATTGATGGTGTCATGTTTTTTGTTTTGGAAAAAGGAATTATTATGAGTGCTCGAAAAGCGTGAATGTGGAAAAGAAGAATTATTCGTGGGTGCACCGAAATGCGATGATGGGGGAACGACGGGTGAATGAGGGCGGATATGAAAGTGGGATGGGGTCGGATGGGGTTTGATTCGGTTGATGAGGATATGATGTCCATGTCTTGAGCCTGTTTTGCATTCAAAATCTTTGTTTTTACTTTTAGTTTTCCATCCCCCTTACCCAGTCTTTGAATAGTGTTTGTATATTAAATCTGTTTGATTTGTTTTGTTGGACCTTTTCCCTCCCTCCCTTTGTCATTTGTCAAATTAGTGTAAATCTGTGTTGTTGTGAATATAAGCAAAAAAAGGAGGGGTTTTCCATGATTTACATTTTCACGTCTTTGCATGCCCTTCTTGACATTGTTGTCGATGTCATCGCATGAGCATCCGACGAGACACCTGAATGGAAAGGTGATGGATCTCTTTTATGTGGGAATGCTATTCATCCGACCGGTGTCCCTATCTGTATATCTGCAATTCTGTATATCCACCAGTGGATGGGGTATATAGCCATGGAACCAAGCACAAGTATTTAAAGTATTATTTATATGGGTTAGGTTAGGGAGGCAGTGGAACGGGGACTGTCCCTTGTAATTATTTATCTAATAGGAATAATAAGAGGAAGAAGAGGAACCAAAGTCCAAGCATTGAGATCATCCCCCTCAGATGACCCAACCCAAGCAAGGGAAATCATAGTGAACAACACCCCATAAAAGGTAATTCATTCTGAAAAGTGGCGTTTACACAAAGGGTTCAGGGAGTACAAAAGCCCCTTTTACTAGTATATCCAAGTAGGTGGTATCTAATACCCATCCTGTTCAATATTATTTAACTGGATTTGGGAATATTCTATTTAATAATTTAATTTTAATTATTCATTTAATTAGTTATTATATAGTTCCTGCTTTGATGTGTCTGAAACAATTAATTATTAATTTTTATCTTTAATTTTTTATACTTTATATTTACCTCGTCATTTCATTCATACTCTATCCATTCCATCATCCCATCCATCCATCACCGTCATCCATCCATCAATCACACACCCCCCCCCACCCTCCATTCACATACCCAATCTCATTCATCCATCACAAAATGTCCTACGACACTGCATCCAACTCTACCTCCACCTCCACCTCCTCCTTTGATTTCGCCAAATGGACCGATCTCACCCTCAAGTTCAACCTCGTCGCAGGTCTCCTCTCCTCCATCTCTAGTCTCATTGTTCTCATCATCATGGCCATCTCACCAAGAGCAAGAACATCCGGAAACGTTGCAAGGGTATTCTATTTTTTTCATCCATTCACATCTCGCTGTATTCATTTCCAATCTCTAACCACCTCTTGATTCATCAAGACTGTCCTCCTCGTCTGTCTCTTCTTCTTTGGTAAACCACCACCCCCATTTCTCACCCTAACAAAAAACACAGATTTCATGAACGCCTTCTTCAACGCCATCTCTGGCATCCTCCGTCTCAACTCGTCCCTCCATCCCGGCGTCTTTTGCAATTTCGGCGGTTACATTGGTCAATGGTCCATCCAAGCTTCAGATCTCACCACCTTTGCCCTCGCCGTCATCACCTTTGTCGTTGCTCAAGCCGCGTATAATGTCGAGACTCTGTCGTTTCGATTAATGCAGGTCGAGAAATCCGTGGTGTGGGTGGCCTTGGGGTTGTTTTTGTTTCCGGTCGTCACTGCTACGATTGGGTATTCTTTGGTGGGGATGGCACCGTCTGGGAGTTGGTGTTGGGTGAGTTTTTCTGTCAGAGTTAGGTCGCGAAGGAAGTCTGGTCCCGAAGGGACTAGTTATGCTGCAAAGCAGCAATAAAGATTAACATCACTGCTGCTGCGCAGCAGCAATACTATTTCTTTTATTCATTAAGGTTCACGAATAGACCTACTGTATGAGTACTCATCCACATTCACAGTTTGCCCGCGACCCCCGCCCCCTCGCCACCTACGTCCGCTACACCCTCACCCACGGCCCCCGCATCCTCATCATCTTCTCCATCGTCATCATGTACACCATCCTCTTCGGGCCTTTCGCGTCCGCATCCGTGAACAAGAACGGATCCTTGAATCCTCCACCTCCTCTTCTGGATCTTTTGGAGCGCGCCCGAAAAGTGTTGGACATTGGTTTAATGTGGAGGAGCAGGAGAAGATGGCGAAAGAACAGATTAGGATGAAGGCGGATGCGCAGAGAGCGGCGATTATGAAGTTGTTGGTTTATCCTACGGCTTATACTCTTGTGAGCGGCGGTTTTTTTTGTTTTTGTTTTTGTTTTCCGTTTTTCATCACGGTTTTTTCTTTATGACTTTTCTTTAATGCTTTTTTCTGTTTCATATTTTACCTTGGTTTTTTCTTTTCTTTTTTATTTTTAATATTTCCCTTGGTTTTCTTTTTTTAACTTTTACCTTCTTTTCCTTTTCCTTTAAATACTTTTTTTTTGGTACATGCGTATACTCTACAAGCATACTTTCTATTCCTCTCTTTTCGTCGTTTCCTTCTCCATGACACTCAATCCATCCCCTTTTCCGCCCAACTCATCGTCTCATTCCTTTTTTAAAAACCAGCTCTGGATCCCTGGTCTCGTCAACCGCTTTGCCGAAGCATCCGGTCAATCCCCGAAACACTCGCCATCACCTCCTTTTTCCAATTCACGACCCAACTCATTGGGTTTGCGAATTCTGTTATTTACGGGTACGCTCGGTTTTTTGGGAAAACAGAGTGGGCGTTTTAGAGTGTTTTTTTGATTGGGGTTTTTTTTGGAAGTGTATGTGGGTTTTTTTGTTGATTTTAGATTAGCTTTTGTCGAAGCATCTGGTCAATCCCCAGAAACACTCGCCATCACCTCTTTTTTCCAATTCACGACCCAACTCATTGGGTTTGCGAATTCTGTTATTTACGGGTACGCTCGGTTTTTTTGGAAACAGAGTGGGGCTTTTTAGAATGTTTTTTTGAGTGATTTGTTTTTTGGGAAAAGTGTATGTGGGTTTTGTTGTTGATTTTAGATTAGCTTTGTCGAAGCATCTCGTCAATCCTCTCGCCATCGCCTCCTTTTTTGGGAAAACAGAATGGGCTTTTAGGGATTTTTTGAGGTGATTGTTTTTTTGGAAAGTGTCTATGGTTTATCTTTTTTTTGGTTTTACATCATGCTGGTTCAATGTGTGGTTGTCGTGATTGACGGGTTTTTGTTTTTTTTTTGTATATGTTGGATTTTTGTGGGTATTCCCTGGGTTTTTGGAGGTTCTTGTTTACCCTCACCTACCCCTTTCTCTGATTTTTTTTGGAGTATATAAACTTGATGTTGTGAATAAATTTAGATTTGGATGACTTTTTTTGAACGCGAATGTCCGATGTTGTTTTTTTTGAGTCATTGAGTGCGACTATGTGATAAGGATGTTTAAACTACAACTCGTTCATGCGACACCCGCACCAAGTGACTGCTTTGAGTGTTTGTGAGGAAAGTCACCGCCGCGTTTTTTTGTGGACGATGCCAGTGTCGTCATGTTCAACCATCCCTCCTCCACCCCAAACAAAAATAAAAGAAGCGGGAACGTTTTTCCGTTGATTCATGGGGGTTTTGTTGTTGTTGTTGAATAACGAAATGGGCAACGCATTTACTTGTCGTGTTATCGTCTTGGCGCCTTCCTGAATCCCTGGGTGCGTGAATAATATAGCCGTCAGGGACTTTTTTAATGACGATCAGCCGCAACGCCGTCTTTTGTCTTCAAATTTCTGGGTGAACATGAAACAACAACTTGATCTCCCGCCTTGATTTTTTCTCCCAAAAAAAAACCCCTCACCGTCTTCCGTCTCTCAAACCCCTCACTCCGTCTTCCATCCCCAATGTCCTCCGACACAGGCATCGTCATCACACCCACAGAGGAAACCCCTCTCCCCTCGACGGCGGCGCCTACTTCCAATGGACAACCCCCTCAGGCTGGGACCACATCCAACCCTCCTCCCTCTTTCCCCAATACGCCATCATCATCAACAGCACCCTCCTCACCCCCCCCTACACCTCCATCCTCTTCCCACCCCTCAACGCCACCTCCGGCGCAAACCTCACCCTCTACACGGAATTCTTTCACGTCGGAACACTCCAGAACCTCAACTTCTCACCGGGTTCATGGAGCGTCGAGGTGTCGCCTCGGTGTTTGTGGAATCGTGAGGATTTGAGTCGCATCTGTCCAGGTGTTAATCCTATGACTTGTAGACCTTGTGCTGGGTTCTTTCCGAGACCGGCTTTGGGGAGGATGAGAGTCGTCCCTGGAACCTCCACCCCAACCACCTCCACTTCATCTCCTACAACATCCACCTCCCCCACCTCCTCACCAAGCGGTACCTCCTCCCCATCCAACGGTCTCAACTCCACCACCACCACCACCCCATCCAACGGTCTCAACTCCACCACCACCACCACCACCTCCCTCTCCCCCGCCATCATCGGCGCAATCTCAGGCGGTGCCGTCCTCCTCCTCCTCCTCCTCATCCTCGGCATCCTCTACTACCGTCGTCGCGCAACCTCTGCCTACCATCCCCCGAAATCCTTCAACGTGAGAGGCGTTCCGCCATCGTCACCCCCGCAGGAGGAAGTGGATTTCATGGAAACGTCTGGCGTCGCACCGCCACCGAGTTATGATCGGGTTGCGAGTGTTGCGGCGATGACGTATGAGGGTGGATCGACTTCGACGCCGTCGCGGGGTGGGGGTGGGGGGGTGCTGAATGGAGTGGAAAGGGGAAGGAGGAGAAGGGGTTGTTTAGTGGAATGTAATCTTTTTTTTTTTTCGTTGGGCAGTGTTTTGTGTTGTTTTGGATTATATACTTTGACGGTTTTTGTTGGGTTTTTGTTTACTCAGGGATTCACCTTTAAAATATGTATGTACTGCTGGCAGTCTCTCTTTTTTACTGCAATTCTGTTGTATTTTTTTAATGTTACCGACACTCATCTTTTCTTCTCTTTCAACTTTTGTACGTGATTTATCGGTATTCCCCCTTTTAGAACATACGTTTGATTCTTGCCATAACTATGTACCTGTTCACCAGAATCCAATTTCGTTCCCCCTTTAAACTGCATTCCATCAAAAGACAGTATAATTAACGTTTCGTGAATGGCGAGTCTGGTTTTCAACTCTCTGGTTCCGTCGACTTTTTTTTTTAGGTCACATGAATCACAACATGCTGTTTCAACCTTACAATGAAGCGATGGAAAGGTAAAGCAGAAGATAGGTCTTAAAGTTATTATATTCTCCCTACTTAAACACGGGATATCGTCTTTATGAACGAAAAACAAAAACAAAACGGTGTTGAAATGGAGCAACAAACATAAACGGGTGTAATTATAGAGGAACAAAAATGTAAACATTTTAAAAAAAAACATCAATAGATAACACCCCCCGACCCCCCTTCAACCTCTCCAAAAAAAAAACACCCCAAATCTACTTCTCCTTCTTCATCCCCTGCCCCAAAGCCTCTGCCTCCTTCTGACTCACCATCCTCCAAAACGGGAACCCCTCCTTCCCAAAACTCACAAGCACAGGTCTCGTCGCCTTCCAATGGTCCCGGATGAGCTCAACGAGGGGGAAACGCTCTCACCATCTTGTATTCATCGCCGAGTTGTGGTCGAATGACGTTGGTGGCGTCGATGAGGTTGTAGTGGGGGATGGAGGTTGAGAAGAGGTGGTGGACAACGTGGCCGTCGGTGATGTTGTGCTAGAAGAAGAATGGTTAGGGGAATGGGTCATGTTGAGAGTCTCGCCCAATAAAGAACACGCCTATAATGAATGTAGATAAGATTCTCACCATGACTGCATCCAAAGTCCCATCCGTAACGGTATCATAAACACGATCCACAGTCTCAAGGGCTCCCGCCGTAAAACTCCAACTCCCATCTCCATACACCTTGGTCCCCTCAGTGTGATGCTGAAGATAAGTGACGGCATACAACCAAGTGTTGTAGATCAACCAAGGCACGAAATAAGCTGCCCAAAAGTTTGACCCGAGAGACGTGTAGAGGATGGCGAGGAAGGCAATGCAGACGAGGGCAGAGATGGTGCAGTCGAGTCTGTCGCGGTTGGTTTTGTGGAGCTTGGACCATGGGAAGTAGTGGGAGCCGTCGGCGTATCCACTGATTGGTTAAATAGATTGTTAGTACTATACAAAAGTATGCTGCTGGTTCCTTTTTTGAAAAGCATTGAATAACCAACTGCACCGATACTCGCTTCCAGCGAGTGTTAACTCACAGCAAAAGATATCCGATGCCGTAGATGACAGGGATCATGAAGGGCGTATCCCTAAAGAACGCATTGTACCCATCACTCTCGGTACTCCAAACATGACCACGATCCTTCTCTTTATGCTGGTGAAAAGCATGATGAGCCGCATGAGACCTAGCCCAAGGCCAAAACGGCACAAGCAAGAATCCATGACTCAAATGTCCAAACACTCCATTGATGACCTTATTATCACTAAACGTGCCATGTCCACAATCATGTCCAACGACAAAGAGACACCACATGAACAGACCGAGAATGTTGGAGTATAGAATGTAGACTGGCCATGAGAGCGTTGGGGAGTAGAAACGGAGACAGGCGGCTATGACGGTGACGTCAATGATGAAGTAGTAGAGGGAGCGGATGAGATCTTTTTCAAAGACGTGGGATGGGAGGGATTTGCGGATCTCGCCGAGGTTGAGCTTGGGAGGGACAAAGGGGTCGGCGTCTGTGGGTAGAGCGAGTGAGGTGAGTGAGGTTGGTTGAGGTTAGATGTTATGCGTGGATAGGTGGATGTGGGATACAACAATCGACAAACAAGGATAAACAACCTCAACACAGGCAAAAAGAATGAAAGGTGAATGTACTTGCCCAAGGGTGACGACGGCGAGAGGATAGGAGCCGCACCAACCTCCTCTGAGATATCTCTTGGAGGCATTATTCCTTATTGGAGAGGGAGAGTAGGTAGATGCGTAGATAGATACGGTGATGGGCCTCTTGAGAGCAGAGAAGAGGGATCGCTGGAGACGATCGGAGAAATAAATGTTAGTCTGAAGGAGTCAAGCCCCTATAATAATTATTGAATAAAAATAATTGTTTTTTTGGGGCAAAAAGGAAAAACCACTCAGTTCTAGAATACTTGCTTTTCATTGGCTCAGCGGTCTGTTACCAGTACTGTGGGTCAGTGTCACACCAGAGTATACGATTGATGACATCACTATGACCACATGAACCATGCGGTACATGGTAGTACACGAGATATCTCTGTCAATTATCTGGGATTTTCTTTTGAAATATCTCAACAAGAACATAACCTTTTTATTTATTTAAAATGGAGGAAAGTCGCGTTGGGGGGGAGAGTGACAAAATCCTTATCATCTCGCCATCCTCATTCTCCTTGTCCTTATCATCCCTCCCAACATTCCTCACAGAAGATAATGGTGTATCAACGCTCATGCTCTCCTTCTCATCCTCTTCATCCATCACCGTAGAGTTACTCCCATGTTGCGGAGACACCATTCTCTTGTCCACCTCTTCCCTATCCCGATAATATCGCTCCTCTCTATCGCGTCGTGGAGATGCCTCCTCATGTCGATTTCTAGACCTTCTCCTCGGTGACTCTGACCTCTGTCTACTCTCATCTCCATGTCGTTTCAAAGACACCCGTGTTCTTCTCCGTCCCACCTCTCGGACATCCCTGCTCCAATACCTTCCATTTCGTGATGTTTCCCTCTCCCTTCCACGCCACGCCTCCGATGTCTCCCTCTCATTTCGATGAACTCTCTGCGGTGACCTTGTCCTCGTCTCATAATCTGCATCCCAGCTTTCCGCCCTTGCATGAGACACCAACGCCATACTATCAACTCCCCTCCTCCCCCATGCTTTGACTGAGACACCAACTTTTTTTCATCGTATTCCCTCTCGTTCAAACGCCATGTTCCTATACGTGACCTCTCGTTTTTCGAAACCACGGTTCAACTCTGTGATCACGTATCCGCGTGCCCGGCCGCCATGCCCCTACCCCGCGTTGCGGTGACATCTCCCTCTCATTTCTATGCCACATCCAAGCTTCTCGACGTTGAGGGCCACCCCATCCTCTGAACTCGTGTCCGCGTGACGATTTATCCCGGTATTCCATCCTTGATGTAAAGTCACGCTCCGACCTCAGATTATCGTGCCCCCAAGACGATGACGATCTCACAAAACCTTCCTTAACACCCGTCCTCTGTCCATCACGTTCCGCCACAAACTTTCAACAAACGTCAACAAAAACACATGAAACATCCTTCCATACCTCCTCTACCCAAATCTTCCGGTCCCTCACCACAATTCCATCCATTCCACGAACCGCCGCCCTCAATCCATCTCGCGTCGCAAACTCAACAACCCTACATGTATCATCAGAGAAATAATCCGTTAAAGTTTAAACACCTACCCCATTCCCTTCCCGTTCACATCCACAAACAAAACCTCAACACCAACCGTCTCCGCAACTAACCTCTTTAAATCCTTCCACGTCATCTCCCTCTCCAACCCCATAAACAACCCCAATATCCCATCTTTACGATACCTCATCTCCCTAAAAAACCAGCCCCATTAATCCTAATAAAAATCATTCGATTCAACCACCTTGATGTTCCTTCAGGGTACGCAATTTGAACCTCAATCCTACATTCTTCAGCATAACGAAACCACTTTCCAACAAACCTTTCCCCAAAAAACTCCATCCCATCAACCTACAACAATAAACATCACTCTCACACATCAAACAAACCTCATTCCTCGCCGTCGTTGCGCATTCTTCACGCATAAATTCCTGAATTCAGTCAGAACCCGTACGTCATCATCCTCATTCAACTCACCACAAACCCAAACCCCGTCTTCATTGTCACCTTTATATGTAAAATTCGTTAAACTGCTCCAACACTCAAAGATGGCGTCTTACATCCCGAATTGCCCCATATCTTGCAAACAACCGCCATAGGTCTGTTTCTGCGACGGAGGTGGAGAGCCTTCCTACATAAAGTCTGGAGGTGGACATGGAATTGTCAATCTGGACTCTTTGGAATTACTTCTTACACGCTGCACCACCACATAGCCTTCTCCTCAAGGATTACTGCAAATGCGAAAAGACTCTCGGTCTTCTGGTTGAAAGGGCGACCAGATGCCTGACTTCGTTGCGGCCCTAGACGTGGACCATTCCTCTGGCAGAGGATAAAGGGAACTCTGCCAACGTCTTAAAGAACTGGCACTTCTTTGAAGACGGGATGGATGGTTGGACTTTCAAATATTAGGTTGAAACCTTAGAAGCCGTATGGAGAGGCTGGATTTTTTTAACGAACTCGTTCTGATATCAATAAAAATTCATCTGTATTCTTACCGGTTTCATCAACACTCCAAACGTGTCATCCACATAATATAACATTTTCAACATACCCGCGTGGTCCACAACAATACAAGCTAACCTTTCAAACCCTCACATCCAAGAGCTAAACGCGAAGCTCCATCCATACTATCAGCAAACACAAGAGCTGATCTCGCGCTATTCCCACGGATCTTCCAACTTTCTCGGAAAATCATTGACAACATACCAATACCTCCCTTACCAACCCCCACAAAGTCTCTGGTCTTCAACACGAACATCCAAGGAGAAGCGACAACGCTCCATCCTTCATATCACACAATCAAAGATCATGATTTTGTTGCCAGCCTAAAAACTCGCAAGTCAACTTCCATAGATCATCATCAAGTCTACATGAATAAAAACCTCAGCCAATAGCGTCAAACCTTAATTTAGTCAACCACATCTTTCAAGAATCGGCGTCGGTGAGAACGAGTTTGATGGGCGGGACGAGAGATCGGCGTCTTTTTCCTGTTCTCTCACTCATCATTTCACAGAACGCGAAAGTTTTTTCGAAAACGGGTAGAACCGCGACGGTTTTCTTGCAGAGGAGACCCATGGAAGGATACCACGCTCAGCGTATCAGTGTTTTGGTTCGAGATGGTGGCCCAAGGGGGATGTTTGTGTGGAATAAAAGCTGCGAGTCTTTATCGTATCTCTTCGAAAACATAAAGACTCCCGACGATGGCTAGATAATAAAAGGAATCCAAAACACACTAACATGAGGCTTTCACGCATCACAAACATCATGATGTCGGCGATATCGTTCAAGAAAGCAAGTGTTGATGAGTTTGATGCGTTCCCGAAAAAAATCGTTGTCGCGGCGGATCCTTTCGAAATGAGAGGTAGGTAGGGAGTATCCGCGGAGACAAAACGTTTCGGCCGAAGGTTTGATGCGAATCGTAGGCGTGATAAAAAGTCGACGGCAGCCGAAAGTAATAGGATGCATCATTAAAATGATGTTCGAAGCGATCTCTTTCGATAAATTATTTGCTCTACCTCTACCACAGACGAACGAGGGATGAAAAAACATAAAGAAGATTAACCAAGATTCTATCCACGCACTTTAGTCACTAGACACTATCGCGTTCCTGAAAATGTTATAGAAAGTTTCTCGTAACGTTCGATGGGGGGCTCGATGATGTGTGCGATGGGTAGCGATAGATGGTATGTATCGAGTAGCCGACTTCGAAAGACGCATGGGTAATTTATAATCAAAAAAAAGCAAGCAGACATCACACCTACTTTGACAAAACTCCGTCACCCTTCACTCACCTCCCCAAAGTCACTAAACGAGCAACTCTTCAGCTCAAGCCTGCCCATCATATCACCTCACAGACTCTATCCACCTTTGCAACAATTTTTCCTTTGACTATAAAAAAGATCGCTGTGACGGCTTTCACCTCTGAGATTACGATCTGATCTTACATCCATCATTCCTGTCCAATTCCCCATCATCAACGCAATGGTCGACCCACAAACCATCCAACAACTCAACGGGATTGCAGAATATGAGTTCCCAAAAGATAAGCTAAGGACAACCATGATGGATGAGAGCAAGACTCCGCTGGTGCTTGTTGCTTGTGGGTCGTATTCGCCTGTGACGTATCTCCATTTACGGATGTTTGGTAGGTTCTTATTCACATGCATTACGCTATGCATATTGTATGGACATACATCCTATATGAAGTCTTATATCCTATCTAACCATCACGCCGAAATCCGCAGAAATGGCCAAAGACTTGTCGCCGACCACCCCGAATTCGAGCTCCTTGGCGGCTACTTCTCCCCGTCTCCTCCGCCTACAAAAGGACGGTCTAGCCCACACCACCACCGCGTCACCATGTGTCAACTCGCTGTCGCTGACTCTGATTGATCATGGTGGACGGATGGGAAGCGATGCAGAAAACTTATCAGAGAACAGCGGTCGTCATGAAACATTTTGATCGGTATATTAATGATGAGGTGGGGTTTTAGTGAATGGGGTGAGGAAACGGTCAGAGTGCTTTTGATTGCGGGAGGGGATTTGATACAGAGTTTTGCGTCCGTGGAGTGCGGAATGGAGTGAAGGTGCCGGTGTGGTCTGCGCTGATGTGAGTACTTCATCTTTTCGTTCTAATTCGTTATGCTAATGTGATTTATAGTTGATATATTCTTGGGAGTATGGTGTATGATTATCGAGAGGACAGGAGCAGACGTTCACGATTTCTACTCACCAACAAAAACTATTCAACATAGAGTGAGTCCCCTCATTTCGCTTCTTCCTCTACTTCCCCACCGCTCACCCTTCCTTGCCTCTCTTCTTTAGAAACGCGTATACGTCGTCAAACAACATCCACAATGACATTAGCTCCACGAAAATCGTCCTTTATCAAACGAAACCTGTCAGTCAAATACCTGCTTCCCGATCCGGTCATCAAGTATATTAGGGAGAAGGAGCTGTATAGGGAGGATGAGGTGCCAGAGGTCCCACCTGTGGATACGGTGGAGGCGGATGCGGTGGGGAGTGGGGCTGTGACGCCGAATTACTTTAAAGTGTCTTTAATGGGGTCGGTGTGAGTAGGCACAAGGGGGTGGGAGGTGGGGAGGGAGTTTTCTTATCCGTTATTGACGTGGTTGTTGCATTGAATAACCTTTTTATTTGGTCTTGGTTTACATGGCTATTTTACATGGATTGTTTTCTGATCCCTCTATCTTTGATATATCAGTGTACATAAAATTGGGGCGTTCACATCATGTCCCAAGTTAACCCTGCACCTTACATCTTTTCCGTTTTTCGATGGCACATACTGAGCGTAGACGCATTACATTTTGTTAACCGCTCGTACGCTGATGAGTCCTGCAGCGTAATTAAGGGTGTCAGTCCCAACGGCTTACGCAATACTCCTTAGACAAATGACAAGGTAGGCTGGTGCAAATTTGGTGAGGGCTGCCTGTCGTCCGAGGATGGCTGGGTGAGTCGTGGTTCTGTTTTATTTACATGTCAGAATTTTAAATTAAATCCAACGCGTGTGTTGCCCCTTCCATCGGTTCCAACCCTCTCCGCCGTCAGCCTCATCCGCAGCGCCGTCTAACACCCCTCAATTTTTTCATATAAAAAGAAAACCAACCCCAAACCTCAACCCCCCTTCAGACCATCAACACACACCTAATCCTTTCTCCATCGTTTCTAACAATCCATCAAAAGATGTCATTGTCAACTATTCGGCACCCTCACTGCACCCACCGAGCTCACCCCTTTAACTCTCGATGACAGCGCCATCTTCAAATGGACTCTTCCCTCCGGATGGGACCACATCCAATCCTCCTCCCACTTCCCTCAATACTCCATCCTCATCAACTGTACTCTCACCACCGCCCCTACACCTCTGTCGTCTTGCCCAAAACTCAAACGTCGTCCCCGCAAATCCCTCACAGACTACACTGCGTACGGCCAATTGGGCTCGGTAAAGAGCTGGAACTTTACTCCAGGAACTTGGAACGTGAACGTTCAACCGACCTGCGATTGGACCGATGGAGCAAATAAATAAGTACTCCCGTTTTGATAAGAACCCTTCAGGGTGTAGACCTTTTCTGGGTTCTTCCCGAGACCCGCTGTTGGAAAGATTAAGATTAACTGGCGATACTGATTCAAGCTCTACTGCCGCTACTGTTACTGGAGAAGCTACAAAGTACTCTCAGTGCACTACTCTTCTTCAAAAGGGTAACGAAGCTTGCAAAGTCTTCCCCCAATACTCTCCCGACCCTTCCGCTCTTGTCCCTACAACTGCATCAACGCCAACGTCGATAAGCATCACCCCCATTCTCTATTTCTTTCATTCTTATCCTCTTCTTATATTCCACTTTCTGTTTATCCTTCTCTTCCTCCTCTTCCTTCCTCCCTTCTCTTCATTTTTTGCTAACAACACAACAACAGAGTTGCGACAAATGCTTCTCAACCGTCACCCCCATGGCGATACCATCCTCACACCTGGACCTTCAACTACCCACCCCGTCCCAAAATTCGAGCCGCCTTCAAAGACGCGAAAACAGCCTCCGCGAACGATACCGCCCAACAACCTACAAAAAGTGTCGCGAGTTGTTAATGTTGGGGAAACCAGGAGTGCGAGAAATTCCCAGAGTGGACCGAGAACCCGATGAGCCTTTAAAACACAAGTGTATTGATGCGAACGTGGCGTGAGTACTTTCGTCTTTTTTTTATTTATCAAAGTGTTTCTTTATTGACTTTTGGTTGGTATACAGTGTCGCCGATAAGTGTTTTGCAAAGGTTAACCCCGAAGGAACGGCTACTTATACCTACGATTTCGTATACCCCGCCGCAACTTCCAACGCGCCTTCTCTGAAGATAATGACGATTAAGTCGACCTTCCTAAGCACTTGTTAATTTGGGCCTTGTCGTTTTGCTGACAACTTCATCTTTACTCTCTTTTATTACTTTTCTTATTCATATCCCTTTCTTTTGTGGTTACTGATTTTCGAATTTTTTTTGTTCGGTTAAAGCTTCATTCCCTTTTTTTATAAGTTGTTTTTGATATACTTGTGATCTGTTTGATAAATAAATGTATTTTTACGCAATGCGTCTTTGAGCAAGTACGTGGACTGTATTTTACCTTATTTCTGCTCAACCCGAGAACTATCTTTAATATTATTATTTTTTCCGTCGAGCTACTTTTGTGCTCCATCTTTGGTTTACTCTCAGCAAAGATACATATAAAATATCCAATAACTCATAATATGCACTAGCGAATATATTGATAGACCTTAAACCCCACCCACACAAACATACTTTACCTCCACATAATCCTCAACCCCATACATAGACCCCTCCCTCCCCATCCCCGACATCTTCACCCCCCCAAAAGGCGCAACAGCACTCGATATCATCCCCTCATTCACTCCCACCATCCCAACCTCCATCCCCTCCATCATCCTCACCATCCGTTCCAGCATCCCTCGTATACACGTACCCAGCTAACCCAAACATCACTCGAATTTGAACGTTCCAGAACTTCCTCTTCAGTGGTGAACTTGAAGACAGAGGCAACGGGACCAAAGATTCTCTTCGCAATGGGTCCGCATGGCGTCGGTTTGTTGGTTGATGAGCGTGGGAGGGTAAAAGAACCCATCCCCACTCACCTTACCAAACACATCAACCATTCCACCCTTTGCCAACAGCATCCTCGACAAATCCTTTAACTTTCTCCACCCGGTTTCGCGAGATAAGCGGTCCAACATCCACACCCTCCTCAACCCATTCCCCATTCTAAATTCCTCCATAAGTCCTCACAAAATAAGCAAACCATACCGTAACCTCCCCATCGCCGTCTTTAATTTCGCTAACAAACTGATCGTGTATACCCGACTGCACGTAAATGCGGTTCACGCCTGACACAGGTTTTGACCAGCGTTACGGAATTTAGAGGAGATGCAGCCACGTACGGCAGAGTCAATGTCGGCATCATCTAGAGGATTAAATGGGGAAATGAATGAATTATACCGAATACGATGAAAGGTGCGTTGCCGCCAAGTTCAAGGGATATGCGTTTCACGTGTTTCGCGCAGCCTGCCATCAAAAGCTTTCCGACGGGTGTCTACCCATACAGCGCGTAAATAAAACCATTAGACACATAGAAGTAATCATGCATATGCGCAATTACAAGACACATGAATAAATGTATGAAACCAAATAGGGAAAGTAGAAAAAAAAAAGGAAACACTCACCGACCCCGTAAACGACACCTTCCAACCCTCACATCCTCCAACCCCGTCTTCCCAACCTCCTTCGCCCTCTCTCCCCGCCGGAACAACGTTAAACACCCCTCGAGGTAGACCCGCCCGTTCCCCCAACTCCGCCATCGCTAAAGCCGACAATGGCGTCTCTGGGGCCGGTTTCATCAGACACGTATTACCTGCCGCTAATGCTGCGCCAATTTTACGCGCAGCCATGGCGAGAGGAAAGTTCCAAGGTGTTATGAGGAAACAGACGCCGATGGGTTGTTTCATAGTAAGGACGCGGTGATCTATGGATCGTGTTAACGTGGACGGCGGCATGGGGCGTACCTTGAATTGGGGATGGGATGACGTCCCCGTATATTCGGGGAGCTTCTTCCGAGAACCATTCAAAGTAAGAGGCACTGTAATCTACTTCTCCTCTTGCCTATCAAACCAACATTGATGAGTGGCGAAAGCGTTCCGTGTGTACTCACCTCTGCTAACGGTTTCCCGCTTTCGGCTGTCATAATCATGGCGAGATCTTCTTTGTGCTGTATCATGAGATCATGCCACTTTCTAAGAATTCGCGCGCGGTCCTGTCAATATGAGTGAAGAAACGGTTTTGGGCCTTACCCTCCCTGTTGTCTTTTTCCAGGTTTTGAATGATCCGGCTGCAGCGTCAATGGCGCAGGTTGTTAACGATGCGGTTAAATTTGAAACCTCTGCTATTGATCTGGATGTTGCGGGATCTAGGGGATCGTTAGAGGTGGATGAAGGTGCGGGGGACCTGTGATGGTGTAGGTTAATGGGGAGGACGTCCAATCTCCGTTAATGTATGCGGTTGTGCGCCAAAGGGTTTGGTCGGTGAGCTTTTCAAATTTAGACGCGGTCACTGTTGGGGAGGACGAATACCGATGCTGGCAGACGGAATGAATGCATCGACCTCGACGATGATGCGTATCGACGTATGCATGCAGGAAATGGAACACTTGAAAGCATGTCTGTGACTTGTCGGTTCAATTTTTGGCCGTCTCTAAGATGGCCGTCGTAAAGGCTAAACCACAGGCCATCTCAACGCCGCAACTACCATCGATCTCCCCGCTCTGGCGCCACACCCTCCTATTCTCCCTCATCCTTCGAGTTATTCTCCTTATCATCGGTGCATACCAAGATACCCACCTTCCCGTCAAATACACCGACGTTGACTACTACGTCTTTACAGATGCCGCTGCTCTTGTGTCAAGAAACATTTCGCCTTACCAACGCTCAACATACCGGTATACACCTTTACTTGCGTATCTACTCCTCCCAACAGTCTACCTCCATGTCTTTGGTAAACTGCTCTTCATCGCGGCCGATCTTGTCGTTGCAGCGTTACTCCATCGAAGACTTGTACGTACCCATCCAAGGACAGCATGGAGATGGATTGCAGTGACATGGGGCCTGAACCTTTTTGTGGCGATCATATCAACGCGAGGAAACGCTGAAAGTGTCGTTGTGGCGTTGGTGCTTTTGTGTGTGGAGTTGGTGGAGGGCGGGCAGTGGGGGTGGGGAGCGGTGATGTTTGGGGTTGTGGTGCATTTGAAAATATATCCGGTTGTGCATGCGCTGGTGTTTTGGCTTGCTCTTGAGGGAGGGAAGGGTGGAAAAGGGGTTTTCGGGTTGGTGAAAAGGTTTTTTGGATGGAAGAGGGTTGCGTTTGGAGTTTTGAGTGGGGGGGTGTTTATGGGGTTGGGAGGGATTATGTATTATATGTGAGTAGTCTGGTCGCTTTTGTATTTAGTTTAAGGCCTTGTTGGACTGCTTTTGTACTTTCTCATTATTGTTATCTCATTGACATTGTTATCATTTATTACCATCATTAGATACGGTCACGAATTCCTTCAGCACACCTACCTCTACCATATCACCCGTCAAGATCACCGCCACAACTTTTCCCTTTACTTCTACTCCCTCTACCTCAACTCCACCTCAGCAACCTCAACCTCATCACTACTCCCCTTTATCCCTCAGCTTGTTCTCATAACTTTCCTTGGCGCTCGCTTCGCAAAACACGATATCGCGTTTGCATGCTTCGCGCAGACATTTGGGTTCGTGATGGTGAATAAGGTTGTGACGTCACAGGTGAGTGTCTTGCGTCCTTAATGAAGTTGACAAAGTAGTATTTTATGTGGTATCTTTGTTACCTACCCATGATACTTCCTGGGAGTCACCTTGTAGGCGCCAAATGGAGACTTGGGGTTGGGATTTTACTTTTATGGGTATTAGGACAGGTAACGTTCCCGTTTCACCCCTTACTCTTATTAAAGTTTTTCTTTAGGCGGTGTGGCTCTACTTTGCGTATATGCTTGAGCATAAGGGTCTGAATACTTTTAGAGAATTGTTCTGGGCCGGGGCTGGATTTGCGATGTGTAATGCTGTTGTTTTGGGAGTTATTGTGTGGGAACGGGTTGGGAGGATGGATAAGCGCGAGGTCGGAAAGGCGGATGAGAAGAAGAAGAAAATATAGTAGATAAGCACGGTATGGGGTGTATTCAGCGTCCGCGTGGGATTAGAGCGCAGTTTGTACGCGTATATGTGTGCAAGAGGACTTGGATGATACACGTGTTAAATTATTTAAAGAGTAATAAAACAAGCTAAATCGACATAAAATATTCGTAGATTCGCATCGATGAATGCCAAGTAGTGAAGGGCACGCCGTCCTCGCCCGTCGTCATCAACATTTAGTCACATGGAAAGTCGAGTGCTCAAATTTGAACCCCAGAATCCGGTTGCCCATTTTAGAAATCTTGGATCTCAACAGACCTCGAGCCGAGGATTCCGTCATCCCGTCATTGCATCCCGTCTCTCGTTGCACACCCTTCCTCGCTGCATAAACAGTTTTATATCTATTCTAACGTGGTTACTCTGGATGCCGGCATACCCTCACATTACAATCCACATCTCACGACAACACCTAATAATGACTGTAAAAAGTCCATACCGATGCCTTCAACACAACCACTTGATACCCCAACCTCCTCCGCGTCCTCATCCAGCTCGTCTCCAGAATTAACCACTTCTGAGGAAAAAGATACTTTCATTGACCCCCGCTCCGGGATCAACCCCACAAAACCACCACTAACAACTACGAGACGGCGAAAGCTCACATCATCCACACCCTCTCCCACCCCTTCCCCAAAACCTCAATCTACCATTGCAACCTCATCACATGGACTATCGCCTCCTTCATCGCCATATCCTCTTGGTTCTTCCCGTTCCTCCCTACAGCATCATGGCTTCAAACCCCATCTACACCACCACCTCCCACTTCTCTCGCTCGGAAACGCAGCACCCGTTCCCCCATCGATCTCCGGAGCCCCATCCCTACCGACACACCAACAGACTTTGAACCAGCCATCACATCCATGATCCGTCGTCGTTCCTCTTTTACGGATTCGGACACAACGTCCTCGTCGTCTCCTCGTCGTCGCACTGTTAAACGAAAAAAGCCACAGACCGTGTGGGACCAGTGGAATAAGTGGATTACGCCGGTTCCGCCGCCCAGCAGAAAAGCGAGACGGAAGACGTTGGTTTTGGATTTGGATGAGACTTTGATTCATAGTACGAGTAGTGGGTCAAGGTACCATGATCATATGATTGAGGTGTTGGTAGACAAACATGTTTGTTTGTATTATGTGTATAAGAGGCCTTATGCGGATTTGTTTTTGAAAAAGGTGAGTTTACAAGGCCTTGCTCCGTTTTTAGGATAATTCGCTCTTTTATCTTTGTTTTTTCTTTCGTAGTATCGAGTCCTTTGGTTATTCTTATTTTTAACGCATTAATGTGTTGTTAAATCACGTGTTTTTTTTTCCCCGCCAGGTCAGCGAATGGTACAAGGTCGTTATCTTCACCGCCTCCATGCCAGAATACGCAGATCCCGTCATTGACTGGCTCGACACAAATCGAAGCTTGATTTCTCGGAGGTTTTTCCGAGAATCCTGCAGCTTGCATCAAGGTGGATACGTCAAGAACCTTGCGATAGTTGAACCGGATTTATCGCAAGTGTGTCTTGTAGATAATTCTGCAGTGAGTTATGCAATGAATCAAGGTATGTTATACTGTCATTCATGTATTCGAACTCTAAGTCTTTTTCGTTTTGGCTACCCCCTCCGTTATTTATTATTTTTTTTCGCCTTTCTGTTTGCTAAACGTTTTTTTGCTTGTTTGTTTTTTTTCACTGAAGATAATGGCATCCCGATTGAGAATTGGACAAGTGATCTTGCGGATGAGGCGTTGCTTGACTTGCTACCATTCTTGGATGCGTTGAGGTTTTGCGACGATGTCCGGTCAATTTTGTCGTTAAGAGTGTAGAAGGGGTGGTTTGGTTGTTTGTACTTGTTGATTAAAAAACAAGTTTTTTTTTGTTTTTAGTTAAGGGATGTGTGGTGTAATTTATTTTAGAGGTGCTTGGGACTTGATTGCGTTTAAAAGCGCGGGTCTGATATTGTTTCTGGAAAGGTTCCTTGATGGTTCTCGGGGGGTTTTTTGGGGTTGCTTTTCTTTTGCTTTTGTTTTTGTGATGATAATGGGTTTGGAGAGCGCAACGAATACCCATCCACATTTTACTTCTCCTGCGATCCACCTTTATATTTTTCTGTCGTGCGTATGACCACGCTTTGAAAATACATGGCTCTCGCCTTTTTTTGTACAAAACGTCAACATTGTTAAAACTTGGTACGTGAGAACTCTTGACAATCTAGCATGAGCCTCCCCACCTTCAAGCTCTTTGTCGGCCATCTCTCTCATGCCGTCTCCGAAGCCTCCCTCTTCCGTCTCTTTCACCATACGGCGCTATCCTCAATGTGCGTCCCGAAGCGTCGTCTTTACTTTTAACATTTTTTAAAAGGTTCGGCGCATGGAAAATAGGTTTGGGTTTGTGGTGAGCTGGCGCTCGTCGACCTTCTTTTTTGACGTTTTTAGGAGTTTTTATGTGAGGATTCCGCGATTGCAGCAAAGAATGAGGTTTGGGAATGTTTTTGTTAAAGCGTTGACGGTAAAAAGGTGGACGGGATGCCGCTTCACGGGGAACGGTATACGCCACATCTACAATGCAACTTACGTATCTATGTAGAATCGTCGTGGAATTTGCAAAACACCAGCTTCATAACCGGATAACGTACATTATCACATTGTATCATCTTAACGTTGACGTAGGAAGAAGCCAACCGCAAGGGTTTTAGTGAGAGGATTGGGGGTCGTTAAAGTGGTGGGAAGTCAAAGGAGATTTTTATCCAAGCTGTTGGTCAGGATGAAGTTGTTTATGTGGTGTGGATGAAAGGGGGAAAGGGTGGGTTTATTATTTTTTTACTATCGTTGACTTCATGCTGTAAGTGTTGTGGATTTTGTGACTAGGGATGGACTTCATAGTGCTATTGATCGGCTGGATGGAGTCTATCTTAAAGGATGGAAAATTGTTGTGGAGGAGGTATGTACCCGCCTTTTTTATGCTCTTCCCAATGCAATTTTTCAAACAGGACCGATTTGGAGGGTGGCAGAGCACATCTGGACGTGACGCCGGAGAGGGAAGGTAGGCCAGTCTTCGCATCAAAGGGGGGGGTTGGAATGGAAGAAAAAGAAAGAGAAGATCCGCATCGCCAAGTCCGCTCAAAATAAGTGAACAAAGGCAAGAATCCATGTCCCCACGACGAGGTAGGACGTGGCGTCGGCCGATACGCAACCGTCTGTCGTATCGCAAAAAATACCATGAGAAGTCAAGGGAACGTTCAGTTTCTCCATCTCAACGGATCAATGCGCAGGTCAAGGAGAAGAAGCGGTGGGAACGTTCAGTTTCTCCATCTCAACGGATCGATGCGCAGGCCAAGAAGAAAAAGCGGTCGCTCTCGCCGTCTCGACGTGTTGAAACGCGAAATGGGCGGAAAAAAGAAGAGAGGAGGTTGGTGTCTCCTCGAAAAACGTGGCATGAGACGAAGAATCAAGAGAATTTATCGGTTTCTCCACGTCGGGAACGAACGCGCTCTATTGAAGTTGGGGGTCGTTCCGTATCGCCAAAGCGGCGCGTGAGGGAGGCTGATGTCATTAAAACGTCAAATTCGCAGAAGAGGAAAGAGTTGTCGCCGATAGAAGAAGGAAGGGGGCGGTCGAGGACTCCGCGCGGCGTTGACGTAGGGGTCAATGAAAGAAGTGGTACAACGATGACGACGACGGTGTTTGAACGGCCCATTACTTCTCAGCTTGAGAGAACCCGTCACAGTAGGAGTGAATATAGGAAAACTTCCGTGTCGTCGCGGAATGGGGAGAGTGACAGAAAGCCGCCGTCGCCGAAACTACCTACGCGTTCAGATTCACCCGTGACGATGAGGGGGTTGTCACCTCAAAGCGAGAGCAGCGACGTCAGGGGAAGTTCGCCATCTCCACGGCGAAGTAGATCTCGTTACGTGAATGAGCGTGACGAGAGCATTAGTTCGGGAATTGAGGGAGGGGGGAGGGGTGGAAAGGTGGTGATGGTGGTGGTGATGGTTGGTGGTTGGAGGTAGGGTGGATTAGGGGAAGGTGGCGGGTGGTGGGTGGGAGCATAAAAAAAAACGTGTTTGATGAGTTAAACGGCGTCTCTGGGGGGGAATATGTTAAGGAGCCCCGGTGATGAGAAAAGATATATCGTTCGGAGAGTCATATACGATGGAAAAGAAACTGTACCTGCTTGGCGGCTTTCGGTGAGGGAGGAGAAGAGGAGTTTTGTTATCGCTACCGCTGTGTCTAACCACAAAGGAAGGGAAAGAATACTCACTACAGAGACTTTGTGATGTCGCTAGTGCTATTGGTTAATTTCAAACGCTTAATGTATGGAGATAATCGATGCGATTGCGCTTATATCGGGTGTATTCAAAAACATGTTGCTTTAATGCAGTCCCTTATTTTGGTACATTACAGAAACTGTCCCGTCAGAATTTGGTAGTGAACAGGATCGGGCTTGACAACGTCCGACAATAATGACGGAGAAACGGGAGATGCAGGGGTTGAAGTTCCAGTTGAAGGTGAGAACAGCGACCACGTCGGGGAACTTTGGACGGGAGTCGTAGTGACGGTCATGACAACACGAGCTATTTATCATGAGCGTGGAATGGTCAGAGCCAGTGTGAAGTTCAGTTGTTACGTACTTCTTCCCTCTGACGACGGCGGAGTAGGCATCTCCGGATGTAGTGAAGTTGGGCGAAAGTTCTAAATTTGGATGATGGTTTGGATTGGAAGCGATTTAATCAAAAAAAGTCATATATAACATTAATATCGACCTTACGCTTTTTTGTGATGGAGGGCCTAGTATCCAAGAAGAAACCCTTGCAGATAAAGAGTTGCAACGTTCTTTTCATTATGTGTTTAAGGCGACTATATTGAAATTGTACAGAACCCACGTTGTGATCCAACAAGAATTCACGATTACATCCAAAAAATCATACGCGTTCTTAGTTAAGAAGAGTGTGAATTAATTAAAAAGAAAAATTAAGGGAAGGGTCCAAGGGATATGCGGGATTTATATATAGCTTTGAAAGTAGTATAAAGCAGATAGAATAAACAAGAATGTAGGTGGACGAAAAAAATCAAACACGGAACCTCCACTCATGACCAGGAGTAATAGATGCTTCCTTGAAATTACTGCTGCCATGCTCTGTTACTGAAAATTAAAAACTCAAACATAACAAGACATCGACAAAATCAAAACTCACCCGCACGATAGATCTTGTGGTTTGCTGTAATCACCATCACATGGTCTTCATAAGGCACCATCACCTCCACACCTCCAATTTGACGGGTATCAAGAACTTCGAACTCTGCTTTCTTCCCCTCCCGATGCCGCCTCACCAAAATTTGCTCGACTCCCAGCATCACACCCCTCACATAAATCGCCTCCGACTTTCCTGCAAACACTCCATTTGCCTCAAACCACTCAGGCAGCACGAGCGTTTGACCCGGCTTCTTCGAACATTCCTTTTCATCATCAGAGGTTCGGGGATCACCGACAAGCATAACTTTCCCGCTCCTCAAAAGTACAATAATACCACGAGATCCTCCAGAGATATCTACAGCGTAATCGTTTCCACCCAAGATGACGTGAGGCTCGGAGAACCAAAACTTTTTCAGCTGTTAAAAGACGTTGGTAAGTTATAAAGCGAATGTGACGGAAGGGGCTACATACATAAGTAAAGGACTTAGGGGTCACCGTTGGCACCACATAGACTCAGACAACTCGATGCCGCAATTTCCGTAACTCCTTTCAGTGCTCCCCAAACCCAAACTATCAAAGTAGAAAAAAAGGTGAGATAGAAGAAACTCAAAATAAATACTGCACAAGAAATTGACTGACCACTGCCATTATCGTCCAATGCCGCGCCACCATACGAAGATGCCACCACCTTCTTGGCTTTGCAAAGCGATTTCGAGTTTCGACTTCGAGCTTTAACGGTGCGGGGTCAAGGTATTCCCCTTGTTCGTCTTGGTGCAGCCGCCTGCCCGCAGAACTCACGACGACCCCACGCCAAAACCTAATTAAGTGTAATCAGGAATAAGACTCCAAAAAAAACTACAAATGAAAAGCAGGGACTCGATCGCCTCACCTGTCCATCAGCGGTGACGCCGAATCCGGTTTCCTTCCCGAAGGCCAAAGATCTGTAAGAAAGAACTTCTTGGCGAGCACGCCATGCACTCGGCCATTGTGCGGGAAACGAAAAGTAAATCTTATCAACTATTTCAAGGTTTAGAATATTGACAAAATATTGGAGTTGCTTACCATAGATAGGGTCGCAGCCATAATCTCTGACGCCGACATCCACATCTCTCTCTTGTTCCATTTGAGGTTCTCATTAGTCGCAACAATTCCAGTATTATTCTTCGCGCACGTGTCGGCATTCACGGTAACGATCTCGATCTTCTTCTTACGAGCCTCCTGTGCCGCCCCAAGCTCTCCAATAAAGTAGTTGACTTTCGAGCAGATTCCATCCAGCAGTCAATGACCGCAAGGCCATTTGTTCTTCTGTTTCTTTTGGTTTCATTGACTCCTGGACGACCTTGTCGGCCTCCTTCTTAATCTCAACTGCTTCCTCATTCTTCACAAGCTTCTCTCCAATGCAGTCAGTCTGAGATTCCGACTTCCCATTCGAGGGCTTAAGAGTAAATGTTGCAGATGCTCTTCCATGGGTCATTCAAGGCCGCAGCAGCAGTCTTCTTGTTGTAGTTCGCCTCGCCCTAACCACCTGGGCTCTATACTCCTCCAAAGTGAGCTTCGTCTGCCGTCCTTCATTCTCTGAAATCAGATGATTAATTGACAAATTCAAAGTAAGATGGCCTCACCAATGACGAGGGCTTCAAGCTCCAGCATATCGCAAAAGTCTTTCTGCCTCATCCTCCTCAGTTCTCTTCAAGTTTTCCTCTTCCTCCATTTCTCTACGATCCAACGTCCGTACTCTTCCGCCGTCATGCGCCATTTTCCCTTCTCCTCCCATGTTGCGCGCGGTGGGCATGGTCGATATCTTTGTCCACAACACAGGCAGAGTCCCGCTTGGAATGGGTCGCGAAAGCGGTAGCTTTGCAGTAGTCGCACGTTTTGAACGAAAAAGGTTGGGTCTAGGACCGTTGGCCAGTTTCGGTTACCGTTGCACTGATTAAACAATGGTTTTCGCGCCATTGCAGCAATCTGCCCAATCAGCTCGGGGAGGGCTTGGTGCATTCTGATGCAAAGCCTGATGACAGCCGAGTGACGGACGAGTAGATAGTCTTGCGCAAGTCAGAGCGTTGGTGTCCAGTGGAGGCCGTCGTTGTGGAAGGGTGCTTGCGACGCCAAAACGCCAGACCGCCTTTTTTAATTATAAAATTAGAAGCACGTCCTATAGAACGCAAAAGGACCATGACGGCAAATCGACATTTACCGAACAGTTGATAGGATCCAGTAGCAACTACAGCAACGCTGCTGTAGAGGGAAGTGATGATTTGGGGTTTTGAATCAGCCCAGAGTCCATTCATATTGAGGATCCATCCCACGTATTTGACAATAGTATCCTCCAGCATTTGTTGGAGGATCCGCTGAAATACGATAAGTAGAATTGATATGAATAGATGCTTGTAATAAAGGGTGTTCCCTTTACTACTTCAGTAGCAAATTGGATAAGTGAGGTCTGTAGGGCACCTGCGACGTCGACGTCGTAAGTGCACTTGCACTGCATAGGCATATGAATGTATTCAGGTGAACGTCAAAAATAAGGATCTACAGAAGAGGGAATTTGCACTTTAGTGTGAAAGCTGGTCAGACAATGCACATTATGTACTGCTTGAAAGCAATCGGATTCAACGCGCAAATTAGTAAAAGACATTGCGATTGATATGTATTTCATCAAGATGTTAAAGCAATATGAAAGGAAGTGAACGAAAATTCACTTGTAAAACGGAAAAGCACAAACATCCCTTCCATGTCGAATTAGGCGAATGAAGAGACTGAAATTCTTCTCGGATCTGGTGTCCCATAATTGCAGCTCTAGAACACAACTTTCAATGAGGTACATACACCTCGTTGTTGGCCGCTCAAAAAAACAGTTTCGTCAACAGCCCCGTTAATAAAATCCGATGACTCTGAAGGTCCATAACCTGTCCGCAAATCCGACTTCATGTTAATACCCCCGCCCCCCCCACTCTCCCAAAGCTTAGCGATACAGATCTTCTGTCATCTGCACCATCGCTATCCATTGCTCCATCTTGGCGAAGAAATATCAGACAGTCATTGATCATATTTATCATTTTCGAACTAAAGCTTTCGAAACGAAGAAACCCTGGTTTTTCCATCACTTCCACTCGTTAGGAGACTTCCCTAGTTTCGTCCCTCTAAAATAAGGTTTGCGCGGCTTGCGTCAATAAAATAAGAACCAAGCGAATGAGGAGCTCGGTCGACTTTTTTTATGATAACGACGAATCTTACGAAGAGCGACGGTACGGGCGTATCTGTGGTCAAGATTGTACTAGGAATAAAATGATAGTGAACAAAAAACTTTGAATGAACCACTTCAAACACAGGATATTATGAATCAAAGGAGAGCCGATGGCAAGACTTGAAATGCGAATTGACTTTAGATTTGAGAGGATACAAGAAACCACATATTAATTCCAGAGAATCGTCAATTCTGAGGAGCACGTAAGTATGTATAAGCAGGTATTATATGAGCTTGCCGTTGTAAATGTTGCGGTTGAAACATGGTCTTATTTTGGATGCTGTTCAGATTATAAGCGATCTTTTCGTATTTACTGGTTCTCCAAGCGCGAGACCTTCCTTTCTGTAAAGAAACGGCATCCTAACATTGATCCATAACGCTGATGCGGTAGATATCGGAGCGCTCTGCGAAAAAACAGAAGGGTGATAATAGCGAGAATCCGAGAAGGTGAAATACTGTAAGCCGCATTATGACTTCAAGATGAAGAGACTACAGACTGGAGTCGCAAGAGAGTTTAGCTGAGGCTCCGACTATCAACTTAAGTCCGACCCAAGAACCTCCAGCTTTTGGAGAACTCTGACAATTATCCCCTTCGATGAGTACTACTGCATCCTCCAACCTCTTCATCGGCAATCTCTCAGACAAAGCGAACGAAGAGGCCGTCTACGGTCTTTTCGCAACATACGGTGCCATTCGTGATGTAAACCGACCCCTCTTTCCGCACTCCTAACAACACTATCAGGTTACTTTGCGTAAGGTTACGGGTTTGTGGTGAGTTTGGACACACATTACACTGCTCATGTTTGCAGGACTTTCTAAGTGAAGCGCGGGCGAGCGTTGCGAGGGATGAGGTATGTCGATTGGTTTAATGTGGCTTAACAACGTCCTTAGCTGGACGGAATGGTGTTTTTTGGGCAGAGGTAATGGGTATACAAATAACTTATTTGACGAGTGTAGAATTACAGTCGAGTACGGAAAAAATCCATCGCGCCAGCGTTCAGGGTGAGTTGTATAGGATTCATCGTACACTTTATTCAATTGATGCAGGGAGAGGGGGCTTTTGTCTCGGAATCGGGCCTTGCTAAGCGGATTAGGCTCATTAAAGAGGTGGGAGGTAAAGGAGGTTTTTTTGAATGCTGTGGGAAGATTCGAGGTTGGGAGCTTGGATTTAGATGATAGAGGTGGAGGGTAAGTTAATCTTTTTCAATCAGTTACCTGTGTATTTAGTGTTAACCCCGTCATCTATAGCTCTGTTGATTTTGCGACACGCGAGGGAATGCTAACCGCTATCCGTGAACTGAACGGGGTTTACGTTAAGAGATGGAAGATTTATGTTCAGGAAGTAAGTAGTTTGGCTGGAGAGAATACTTAACTCAAACTCGAATTGAAGGATCGGCAGTCAGATAATAATGAGACTTTGCGTAATGCAGAGAGAAGGATATCATTATCATCTCTAAGCGAGGATACAGAAGAAGGTGAGGTCAAAGAGCGAGGAAATCGGTTAGAGTCGGGATATAAGGCGTGGAGGTTTTACGAGAGGGGAAGATCGTTCTTTCCTAAGAGAATTGAATTTCGGCATAGAAAGGAGAGGAAGCGGTCGGCGTCTTTTCAACGAAGTCTTGCCCAATTTAAAGAAAATCAGGCTTTATCCTCTCGAAAATGGAGTGGGATGGAAAGGGAACTTTATGGTCCCCTAGAAGAGTTCGTATGCCTTATGAGAGGGAGAGCGAAAGGTCGGTATCCCGTCGACGAGTTGATCCATGGAGTGGGAAAAACAGTGAAAGAATAATCAGCCTCAACGGTCTAGAATGAAGCGTGATAAAGATTCTTCGCGAAGACCTTATATCAAACAGAGAGAAATATCTCAATCTCCTCAACGAGTTGATCGTCAGCAATGGAAGGAGAGGGAGAGGTCGGTATCTAGTCAACAATATGAAAGAAGGAATGCGAATTCGAGGGAATGGTCAGTCTCTCCTCGACGAGTGGATGCGCGGCAAGATGAGGAGGGATAGGTCGGTTTCCAGTCGTCGAGTTGATACATGGATGGGGACAGGCCGCCGAAGAGGGACGCGATACGGGGACAAGTCGGCGGGTTTTGTATCCCTTCGTCGAAAAGCCGATGCATTACATGGAAAAGAGAGAGACATATCTATTTCCCCTCGCCGCAGGGATTACGGGAATAAGCGAAAACGGTCGGTGTCTACTCGATCGTCTATAACGAGGGACAACGACGAAGAGAGATATAGTGAGACTGGTAAGGGTCACTTTGACACGAGGACGAGTTGGAAGGAGGCTGAGATCGCCCTCGAAAGATTGGAGAGAAACGTCGCCGCGGAAGAATGAGAGGGTGGTTAGGGAAACGTCGATGTCCTCCAGTCAGAATGGAGCGCATAGTAGCAACGAGAGTGAATGGATAAGTACTGCAAGTGAAGATATTAGAGCAGAGGTGGGGAAGCAGTCCTCAGAATTCTCGAGGTCCCCACGACGACGCGAAACACGCTCAGTTAGTAAAAGTGACAGGAGTAGTCATTCAAGTGACGAGAGTGATAGAGAGGAAATAGAGAGATACAGTGAGACGGGTAAGGGCCACTTGACGCGAGGACGGGTCGGAAGGAGGCTGAGATCGCCCTCGAAAGATTGGAGAGAAACGTCGCCGCGGAAGAATGAGAGGGTGGTTAGGGAAACGTCGATGTCCTCCAGTCAGAATGGAGCCCATAGTAGCAACAAGAGTGAATGGATAAGAACTGCAAGTGAAGATATGGGAGGAGAGGTGGGGAAGCAGTCTTCAGAATTCTCGAGGTTCCAAAGACGACGCGGAACACGCTCAGTTAGTAAAAGTGACAGGAGTAGTCATTCAAGTGACGAGAGTGATAGAGAGGAAATAGTATGGAAGCACTCCTCAAGGTCGCCAATAAATGAGGCGCCCGTACTATAACGAGAGTGAGGGTATTTATGTTTCTGATGAAGAGCGCGATAGAGACATGCGGAAGCCATCGCCGCAGAAATCTAATGAGGAAAATGCAGTTGTGAATGAGGTGACGATAAATATGTCGCCATCACCTGAATATTATTTCTCCGAAACGTCTACGGTAAAGGAGGTGACTGTAGATGCTTCTGCGGAGAAGGAAAAAGGAGAAGGACTCTGGTTTACTAAAGTTGAGGAGTGTCTCGCCTTCGTTGCAGAAGGGAAACGAGTGATTTTTTTTATGATTTTCAGAGGTTACTTCCCCCCCGTTTTCTGGGCTACAAAGCTGTTTGAAGTTTGTTTTTTCTTTTCATGTTTATGAAAGAGTCAAGGCATCGTGTTTTATTTTGATATTCAAATGTCGTCAACATATACATTTTTTACTTGGAACGTCACGAGATTGAATAGCCAGTATTTGATAATGAATCATGATTCTTTGGAACTGACTCCGTCCAGACAGTCCTCAAAAGACTGAAAATAATAGTTTATTGAATTCGCAAGTATGAGGCGCTTAGGCACTTAAAACTTCTCTACGGAAAGTTACGGGAGTATGCGTCAATAGGTGCACGTAATAGTTTTCTCGTTTGACGGGCATGCAGGAGGATACAATGCAAAACAATTCAGTTTGCTGATATTCTCACGGCGATTGATGGGTGAATGGATCAGGCGTGGATTCATCAAGAGCCGATCGAGGATTCTAATAAGTTTTTTTAGTGTTAATAACTTAAGACATACAGCAAGAGCGAGGCTTTTCTATTGTTCATTTTAGTTTTCTTTCTATTTTTTTCTCCATAGAGACTTTGTTCTTGTTATTCTGTGTTTGGAAATAAATTCGGCATCGCGATGGTCGCCGCTCGATTTGGTGGCGTCTTTTGCTTGAAAATATCAACCTGCCTCTCTCACACACGAACCATCTATCTGCGTGAATAAGCATGCAGTGAAATAGAATTAACGGAATAAACTGCTCAAAGTCGCTTCAGACGAATCGTCCCGCAGGTTGTTTATTCAACACGACGTCATGGCTAGAAATCCCGGACTCAAAAAGGCTTCTCTGATTTTCCTTTTGGGGTCAACTCAACAAGTCCGCACATGGCCATCAACCGCAAGATCGTCCTCGATGGTGAGTCTCTCACTGCGCATGCACCTCTCACACATCCATAGTTGCCCTCTTCGCTTTATCGCAAGTTGCTCTCTACTATGGCGTAAAGGTAAACAGCATGACACATACATGCATTACGTTTTGCTGATGGTGGATTGCAGTGGGTCCTCAATTCCATGGACCCTCATAAGAAGAAACGGGATGAAGCCAAACTCAAGTCCTCCAAGATCTTTAGTCGGTTGGGGGTGTGAATGCGCTTGTATGAGACGTTACTAATGGTGTTCTAGATTAAGGATCTGGAGTTGGGAGAGCATGAAGAGATAATTGCGACAGAAGTTATTCATCCGGATGATATTGGAGTCGGGTTTAAAGGTCTTTTAAAGCTACTCTAGTGAGAATGCTGACGGTTTGCTTAAGATATTGGAGGGCTGGATGGAATTGTAGATTCGTTGAAGGAGACTGTGATTTATCCGCTTTGTTACCCGCAGCTGTTTAATTCGAGCAGTGGATTGTTGGGTGCGCCTAAGGGTGTGTTATTATATGGACCACCGGGTAAGATATGGCAGCTCTCTTTATGTTCCTTTCCATGTATTCTTTACCGTTCTTCATTTTATAGTGTGAATGTTTTTTAATATTCCCCACAACACACATTCTGCTGTTAAAATAATGCAATGGAAGCTATCTAATATAAAAAGTGCAGGTTGCGGCAAAACCATGCTTGCTAAAGCCCTCGCCAAAGAATCCGGCGCAACCTTCATCAACCTCCACATGTCCACCCTCACAGAAAAATGGTTTGGCGAGTCCCAAAAGCTCGTTAAAGCTGTCTTCTCCCTCGCCCAAAAACTCAACCCACCATCATCTTCATTGATGAAATCGATTCATTTCTTCGCGAACGTCGGTCTGCTGATCATGAAGCACTGCAATGATGAAGGCAGAGTTTATGAGTCTCTGGGATGGGCTTGCAACGGGTGAGAGTAGGGTGTTGGTGCTGGGTGCAACGAATCGACCGAATGATATTGATAAAGCTATTCTGCGGAGAATGCCGCAACGGATTCCCATCAAGATTCCTGGAGAGGGGCAAAGATACAAGGTTCTTAAACTATTGCTCAAAAATGTGGCATTGGATAAGAACTTTGATTTTGAAAAGTTGGTCATAAGGACCGATGGGCTTAGTGGAAGTGATTTGAAGGAGCTCTGTAGAAACGCGGCGATGATTCCAGTGAGGGAGGCTATTAGACGGAGTTCTGGGAAAGACATAGGGGATGTGGATCCTGCAAGCCTTGGGTGAGGCCGTTGAGACTTGGGGATTTCTTTGCAGATGCTGAGGGTGGAAAAGGAGATGCACAGGGGAATGACGGGACTCTAGATAATTTGGATTTGGATTAGTCGAAGCCTTTAATTCATGTCGCTAGTACACTCTATCATAATCAAAACTCAGGCGTAAATAAAGTAGAGCATCACGCATTATTTTTCGAGCCGTATCTATTTTTACATAAGGGGTATAGGTTTAATGACTAAGACAACCGATAAACTCGTTTTGATCAACCATCGCTATCGCTGCTGCTCCCTGAATCATCAGAGTCAGATCCGGAGCTGCTTGATCCGCTGCTCTGCCAGAGTCGTCATCGGCGCCTACAGAGAAGAATTAGATACCGTGTAAAGTGGTGGGATATAATCACCATCGTATTTCGCGGTAAGCGACATGGGCTGTACTTTTTGGACTCTGTTTGAGCTAAAGACGATGCGAGATTGTTAAAAAAGAAAAGTACTACGAAATATATTAAAGACTCACTTGAAACTGGCTTTTCCTCGTCAACAACAGATTCCATAGTATCTCTCGGTATCGCTTCATCCAACAACTCATCCATATCATCCAAATTCAACTCTTCCGCCTCTCCAGTAACCTCCTCCTCCGCAACATGCCTTCCCTCACCCTGCTCCTCCACAACAATATGCCTTCCCTCCCTTCCTCCTCCATAACAATATGCCTTCCCTCACCATCTCTTCCCCAACAATATGCCTTCCCTCCCCTTCCTCCTCCACAAATCCGTCATCATCCAATTGCACAGCTTCAATCTCCTCCTCAAGCGACCTCTCAAACTCATCGTCATCCCCTCCATCCCCTTCATTAAACGCATCGTCGAAATCTTCGTCCATAATCTCGGCTGCCACTGCTGCATCGTCATCGGAAAAGATGTCCTCAAAGTCGGCATCTACGGGAGAGGTAGCACCAGAGTCGGGTGGGAGGGTAAGGGGGGTGGATTTTGAGTCGGGACGTTTGGGCTTATCGTTTCGAACGGGGCGAGTGCGAATGGTTGAGTCTAGGGGTTCTAGAGTGTACGTCTACTCAAATGTTAAATAAAAGGTAAAGCGTGTAAAGAAAGATGCTTACGTTTGTGCTTGCGTCGTAGAATAATAGGCATTCAATGTCTTTTCCAGGAACTTCTTCGACAGTGAACTTTTGAGCACCCTCTTCCTAAAATCAGCAAAAACACTCAGATCAAAGCTGGCTGTAACAAAACTCTAGGCAAACCGTCAAGATGTTGTACCTGACTTGCAAACTCCAAAGTCCATGTCTCGTTCGCATTGACAAGCGACCCAGGCTTTGTGTAGTCGATGGAATCCGGCTTAAACTTGTCTATTGCCGCAAACCGTAATCAGTCAGTATACCATTACAAAGTTGACTAGACAGCAAACAAACTCACGGGTTATTGCGGCGTACTTTGGGTGTTGATCTGCCGTTGACGGATCCAGAAGCGCCAGCGACACCGTCACTGGCCCCTCTTGGGTTGGGAGGAATGGATCCATTTTGCGCTTGACCGTGTTACACCAACAAACAGCCCTAAATTCGCGGTCATGCCTGCTCTCGGCATTATTAGTCCGTTTACCAATTCTCTGCTTAACGAACGACGAACGACGAACGGCAACTTGAATGGCTACCATCACTACACCCCTTACGACGTTGCTCGGCATCAAGCATCCAGTCATCCTCGCTGGAATGAATGTGGCCAGCGGTAAGCAGGCGCCGATGGAGCTGTGAACTGATGGCTTTTTTCTGCAGGACCTGAACTCGTTGCGGCTGTAACGAATGCAGGTGGATTAGGTGTTATTGGGGGATTGGGGTATACTCCCGAAGTCATGAGGAAGCAGATCAAGGAGATTAAGGTTTTTTCTTAATCACTTTCTTCCTGCTAACGAAGGCGTAAGGCGAACCTTGTCGACAAGGATGCACCATTTGGTGTTGATTTAGCGTTACCCCAGGTTGGAGGGAACGCGCGCAAGACCAATTACGACTAGTAAGCTCCTTTCGATTGTGTTAAGGCCTCTTACTGATTATCCCTTATCAGCACTCACGGTCACTTACCCGAGCTGATTGATATCGTTATTGAGGAGAAGGCACGCCTTTTTGTGGCTGCTGTCGGGATTCCTCCTCGTTGGGCTGTGGATAAATTGCATGCTGCAGGTATTCTTGTGATGAATGTAGGTATCCTCTTTTCACGAAATTACCTTTCCTCACATTACTTTCATACGATTACTTACTTTTGGGATAGGTCATCGGTGCCCCCAAACACGTCTCCAAATGTCTCTCAGCCGGCATTGACATCATCTGCTGCCAAGGCGGTGAAGGCGGTGGCCACACCGGCGAAGTCCCCTCCTCCATCCTAACCCCCGTCGTAGTCGACATGTGCAAGAACCACAAGTCGGAACTTACCAAAGGTCCAATCCATGTTGTGGCGGCTGGTGGCATTTTCGATGGTCGTGGGCTCGCCACGTCGTTGGTGCAAGGCGCGGAAGCAGTTTGGGTGGGAACCAGGTTTGTGGCGGCCAAGGAAGCGGGGTGCGTCAAAGAGGCATCAGGATGCAATTGTGAAGGCCGGGTATCATGATACGCTGAGGACGTTAATTTATTCGGGGAGGCCGTTGAGGGTTTTGAAAACTCCTGTAGGCATCTTTATGGTTCGTCTGTATTGACCAGATTTTAAAGTACGTCAACAGTTGGGAAGCTCGCCCTGAAGAAATTAAATCTCTCACTGAAAACGGCAAGATTCCCGTTCATGGTCGACTTGGAGGCTAGAAACAAGAATGACGACGACGAGGATGCCTTCCTGAACTCTATGCCACTTCTTATGGGTCAAGTGGCCGGCGCAATCACCGATGTACAACCTGCCAGACAAATTGTTGAGGATATGGTCGCAACTGCCGTACAAGTCTTAAGGGAAAACGAGAAGAAGATCGCAAAGCTTTAAACACAAAATGTGTATAGTGTTTTGAATTACAACTTGTATCTCCGCATCAAAATATCATGAGAATATTCGCTCTACACAATTTACATTTTTATTTCATAACTTTGCCGTCCACCATTACAAAAACGATCTGCCGCAACGCACGGTTCACATATAAATACAAAGAATAAAAAGGTCGAATTTCGACACCGAGATGTTTTTCAAAAAACCAAGGGTATCCTCCTCTAAAGCATCGCAAGGAACGTCGGCTCCATCTGAGCAAGCTTAAGCGGGTTCCCAGCCTGACTGATCAAATCAACAATCGTTTGATTAGACGGAACGGGGTTGCCTTCTCCAGCCTAAACAAAAAGGAAATGTCAATCATCGGCTCCATCGCGTAACTCGAAACAACAACGAATTACCTTTTCCCTCTCCATCTTACACGACAACCCATTAGTCCTCTTCACAACAAGATCCACATTCTGGTTTACAAGATCCCTCAACTGATGATCCTGCAACGCCGGTTTCTTCCCCATATTCTGCCATGCAATCAGCTCATCCTTTACAAACACGCTCAAATAATCCTCAAGCTCATGCTAAAGTTTATAAGAAACCAAAAAAATCTACTATTCTACTATCCGTACCTCTGGTTCAACTAGTGACCTAGCTATCGACATCAGATTACTTGAAAACGGCCCCTCCATCCCAATAGGTGTGATAAAATGTTGGATATTTGGTGTGAGGCGGAAATTGACAGACTCGGTGTTGGCAAACAAGAAATTTGCGTTGGAAAGAGCTTTTTTCAATAAATAAGCGACAAACTAGTTACAAAGTACTTACTTGGTTGAATGTCAGATGCCCACACGTTTACCCGTCAGCGTTGAAATATGGAACTTGTGGGGATGCCGTTGTCCGATGCTCATAACGTAAGTCATGTACGTGACGGCGGCCATTTGTGCGGTGAACTGTTTTTCTCATCAACCACAGATCGGTGAATGTAGCCATCTTCCTGTACATGTACTATAAAGGCCAAAAATTTTAGAATATACGATATCTCAGTAAAGCAAATTAAGTGACCTAACCCTGGACAGTATCGTCTCCGGAATCATCCGTTTTCCAATCTCGTCCATAATCTCCGTCTTTAGATTCAACATCTCCACTTTCTGTAAGAATGGAACACTGTTGGTCAACTTTGTTGTAACAAAATAAAAGGAGATAATAAAACTAACCCCTCTCTTCGACACATCCTCGGTGAGGTAAAACTCTCTCAACCTGCTGATATAGAACAGCACAGGGTCATCCCTCGATAAGCCTGAAATCTGGCAATGTTCCTCAAATATCTCCTGTAAACGTCACATACGAAGTATCATCTTGGATCAATCGCACAAGCGGCGCAAGGGGAACAATAACGGGGAGGTGGAATGCAAGGCTACGCCTTCTGCTTTCCTTTTTACGTTCCAACACGCTTGAATTTGTGTTAATATTTCTTTAAAAACGTGACAAACCTGTTGAGAATACGGAAGAGTTGAAGAATTCGCTCTTCTCTCCGGCAATGACGATTTGCGGGGTGTTGCACAAGGAAAGGGTGGAGAGACCCGTCGTGGCCACGGATCGTAATGCGACGAAGGCAACTCGTATGTCCTCGGACAGTATCCACTTCCGGCATAAATCTCTCGATACGAATAAAGTCCTTGTTATTGTCTTTTAACTAAAAGAATATAATCAGCCGTGCATCAACTTCGATTAATGAATGAGCGAAAAAGAAAGAAAAAGAAAAGAAAAGAGAGAAGAAAAAATCTACCAAGAAGTATTGGCCGGGAACATCAATGTCATCGAACTTCTGATACTCAAACTCGATCAAGTAATGACTGTATTGCTCGAGGTGCTGTCTCCTCGGCCGACTATACAGAAGATTTTCAAGTCGGTCACGCCATTCCCGGAACTTCATGATAAGCTGGGAAAGGTTTGGCTTGCTTTTGATAAAAATCGGCCTCGAATGCAGCTTTGTACTAGAGCAAAAATACATCAGCAAAAAATAATTGACGCAAAATAAGGTAATACCTTAAGGTGGTTCGGGTTCATACTCTCCGCAAACCTCGCAAGGTTATACTCTGTTGCCTGACAAATTTGAGAAACATCTCCCGGGTCTCTGCACAATTGCTACAAAAAAAGTAAGTTCGTACCGACGGTCCCTAAAATACCTGAACTCCATCGTTAAGCAGCGCTACAATCAGCCTAAAAATATCCTCGTCCGTATTCGGCTTCAACCTTTGTGCCATCTGATCAACCATTGTCTCCATAGAAAGCGCCAAAAGCGGGAACGCCGTTTTTAAAAGCGCCATTACTTCTTCAACGTATTCCCACGGCTGACGACGAACAGGTGTAGCGTGGTTGTTACCGCCGGCTGCTCCGCCATCCTTATTTTCTCCGTTGGCACCGTTTGCCTGAAGCTCTCCGGCCGACGGTTCTTTAGGAGTAGTAGAAAGGGCTTGCTTCTTTATAGCCATGTAATCCTCTTTCGCCGTACGAAGCTGGAAGTGAAGAGCCTAATAAAAACGTAAGATTTTATCACTAAAGTTATCTCACTTGTGGGAAAGACTTTGCTAGTTTCATAAGAATGGCACGCGCATATCTCGCGTCTTTGTTCGACAACGCCGTCAACAGTTGCGGGATAAAAGTGATCCAATACCACAACGGAATCTCTCCCCTTCTGATTCTCCCACGTCTTAGTCATACTCTGCTCATTATCATCTAAACTCAACAGCCAAAGCAATCTCGCGAGATACTTTCGAGACCTCGCGTTATTGTACTGGCCTGCTGCATGTAGGTAGCACATGACAGCATTAATTCCAAACTTCATCTCATTCGGTTGGTCCCTAAACATACGGTCGTTGTATTGACCCCACGCGGCCCATGCTTTGGGGGAGCTTCATATCCGAAATCTGGATTGCGGAGGAGAATGCCTGCGTGGCATCGTCATGGAGGTTAAGTTTTTGCAAGAAGACACCTTTCAGCGCAAAGAATTCGGCAGTCTGCGGCTTCGAGAAAAATTGAAGGTTCGTATTGTTGATAACTTCGAGTCCATTCGAATACTCTGAAGGTGACTGGAAGTAGCACTTTGCCTGCTCACGCAACTTGTAAAAGGCCTCAGGAATCTCGATGTTAGGAAGCGTGTAGATTTTGCTAAGAGATGAGATGCACACATCCATCAGCTGATGCTTCCGCGCTACGTGAGAGAAGCGGTTGATAATCCAGGCAGTCTCATGGTATCCACGGTAGGCATAGGAGCTTGCCGCATTTGTGCTTCCAGCGGGTTGCGTCAGAGTAGAGATCAGGGGGTTGTAAGCCTTGTTGATGGTAGTGAAAACATGCTGCCTCCAGGCCACAAGATCGCTCCAAATATTAATGTCATCCCACATATTGGGTAAGCGTTCTCTCCATGTCAACAACAACCCTTTCAGCTCTTGCGATTTGGTCTCAATATTTTGTGCAGAGGTCGCGGTCAAATTCTCCTGCATCTGAGCAGCTTCCTGTAGCTCGACAAATTGCTGGAATGCGTGTAGGATCGGAATATGAGCATTTGTAATCTGTTGAGGAAGGGCTAGCCAACTCTTCAAGGCAAGCTGGACACCTTGCTCGCATATGTTCTTGAATTGTGCCTTCTCTTTATCGCCGCCATTGTTCTGTAAAGTTTGAAGAGCAAGGAAAGCCTCATACACCTTAAAACCAGTTAGATCGTCATATGAATACGAAAAAACTACCTTTTTGCGACATCCTTTTCCTTCAGGCAAGCCTTGAACAGTGGTTTGCAAAAACTCTCTTTCCGATATCCAGTCCGAAAGGCGCCATGCACACTCAAGAAGCAGATCGGCATCGCCTTCATTGTTTCGCAAGGTCGGTCAAGCTATCCCATTGCTGGAGCCTCTGTGCACAAGCAACCCAGTGCTCCTCCCAGAAAGAATACTCAGACTCGGTGTACGGCATGACTCCGCTCCGCGCTTTCGCTTGAGCGGCTTCGTAGTAATGTTGAGCATTCGCCCACATACCGTTTTGCTCAAAAGAGGCAGCTACATTGGTCTCGGTGAAAAGGCAACGCCTTTTCACAAGCCCAAAGTACAGATCCTCCTCTGCAACGGCGTACAGAAGTTCACCAAAGGAATCCATGATACTGTCCCTAGCTTTGTCTTCCTCCTTTACATCTACCGTCTTATTGTCGAGGACCATGTTGTGCAGGTATTCTAATCCTGTGTACCACGCGTTGAAGGTACGGCCAAGATACTTGATTAAAACAGGAGGAAGAGAAACGATCGGGATACATTTGCAAAGACCATCGAGCAGAACTTGGATGACGTTAGGCCGTAAGTCTGCCTGCTTCGTGTGATATTCCTTTGCCAAAAGCGGGACGAACATCTTTGTTAGAAGCTGACGCTCATTCGGGTGAAGAAGATTCCAGCAAATCGGGAAAAGTGTGGTCCACAGATGAGAAGCCAAGGCTGTGTCCACGTATACGAATTCACGAACAGCCAAAAGCATGTCCTTAAGGTACAGCTCCTTGAGACTTTCAATAAACTTAACATGTTGCATTTTAGGCGAGGATTCTTCGAGGTCGACGTCCATTTTTTGCTCCGTATCAACTAGCATCCCATCTTCGATCCTCATTTCGCAACCAACCCGGTACCCAGGAACGCAGTTAAGGAGTCGCTCATTCACGCTGATGGACCCCAGCAAAATCAACGGCTTGCTTAATCCAAAAATGTGAGGAAATGTGCTCCCAATTTGAACTCCGACGATATAGTAAAGCCGAGAGTGTAAATAGGGCTCTACACTGATACTAAAGATGTCGCAAAACTTTCGCCTCAGCTCAGGTTCTTCGAATCTCGTCCCCCACAAAAATGCCTTTTCTAGTCGAACGGTAAGTTCTGTCCTCGCAAAAGCTGGAGTTGTGTAGATTTGAAGCACTAAGGAAAGGTAATCGACAATAAGCGGCTTCTCATTCTTCCCTTCGATTGCTAGAAGCTTGACCATAAGATTAGCTTTCTCTTTTGCAGTAGGGAATGGCTCAGAGCTTTCCAGAATCCACCACTTCACAAGTTCAAGAATCCTATATAGAACCTTTATGTCGCTGCCCTCAATAATGAGCTGAGAGAGACATTCAAGGTAGCCCTTCCTGTGCTCCTTCATGTGCGGGAGAGCAACTTTGATGAACGAAAGAGCCATTTGTATCATTCCCGACTTCGACTCAACAGGATTTGCGGGATCTGAAGGACCTTCGGCGCAAAACTCCGTTGTAAGCTTTTGGAAAAGCTTGAGAAGATTCTCAATCACCTTGTCTTCAAGACCGGTAGGCCGGAACTCGTAAGCCGCTGAAAGTATCGACAGGACGCCAAGAGGATTCGTCATACTCTGCAAACCCTTGCTGATCACCGATTCCGTAAGCTTGGTAAAGGAGGCCACCTCGGCAGGCGGGTCATCCTTTGAAGCCTCGGAATGAATAAGCTGGTGAATCTTCTGGAATATGGGTTGCAAAGACATAACAACGGATGCGCTTTCGTAGCGAATCCATGACTCGATACACTTCTGTATAAAACCCAAGTTGGCGCTGATCCAGGCTGCAGGCTTTCTTTCCATGATGATATTTAATAAGTCTGCCGCATTTGACGCTATCGGCGCATTCTCTTCCTTTAGCTCTATAGGAAGAGCCTTTTCAAAATGCGAGAACTTGACAGGGATATCCGGACTCACTTCCAAGTTTGATTTGATAATTTCAACGGACTTTCCAATGAAATTAGCTGCTGCTGAGCTGTCACCGGCTGCAGATGTGCACACAAATCGGATGAAGTAGCCTAGCAGCATCTCCCTATAGCCAATGCGAGACATATTGCCTGGATCCTCCATCTGCGAGTCATCGGCAGAGTCCATCTCCGTCAATCGTTTACGATCCCACTGCAATATAAGATCCCCCAACTCGATTGACAGAGACTTGGTTTCCGGAGTAGCAAGCGGTGAAAGACCGAGTCTCGCCAACGACGATATGATATTCGGAATAAAATGATCTTTACTCTTGTAAAACAGATCGGCGTGCCTTATTAGCAGCTGGTAGATGGTCACCAGCTGAGGAAGACTGTGCCCATCCTCAACAATAATCTTACGAGTCCATCTGACCCATAACGGCACTCGAAGATCGGCCGCAGTTGAGGGTAGCCGACGAGGAAGCACAGGGATAAGAATATTCAAGGCCTGCTTAACGAGAACACGACCTTCGTGCTGCTGAGATCTGAGCAAGGCGACAAAGATCTGAATTACAATCTTTGTGGGGGTATCAAATTGCTCAATAAAGCGTGCCAAAAGAACATACGCCGCTTGCTTGCACGTCACGTCTTCTACTTTCAGCAAGTGATTCCAAGCAAATTTGATAACCTCCTTCCGTAATTCGTTGATGACTGAGGGCGCGAATCGCACAAGTAGTGTAGTTAACTGAAGAAGCTCAACCTTGAATGCGTCATCGACCACGGCACTGTCTTGAATCGACTCCGTGAGGAAAGGCTGCCAAACACACGTATGTGTAAGATTGATCATTTCCGAATCAATAATCAAGTGGAGATCATTTTGCGTGAACATGGGCAAGAGCATGGGTATGATCATGAAACGAAGGCACTTGTCGGAGATCCATCGAGAAATTTGTCCAATTGCGGAAAAAGTGCTTCAAGACCCCCTTCTTCTTTGCTGGCGAAAAACCGACTATAACATCTTGATATATGAAATGCTTGACGAAGGTGACATCGACGAGCTCCGGGCTGGTAAGCGCCTTGATGATTTCAAACAACACATCGATATCAAAGGTCTCCTGACGGCAAATATTCACAAAGATCTCTAGTATGCATTGATACTCATTAAGAAACATATTTGGCGTCTCGACCGACTCGGTAGAACGTGTCAAAACGCGATCCCAATGCTCTCTCAGTTTCACCAAAAGCTCGGGATTTTGGTGAAGCCAATCCGGTACGTACGTCAAAATCTCTTGAGTAATCTGAACTCCACAGAATGACAAGTAGTCGTTGGTGGGATTATTTTCTGGCGGAAAGCATCTCTGTATAATTTTCGCCGGGTCGTTGATGACTTCTTGACGGACGGCAACGGCATGCTCGCTTCGAAGCACGCAAAAGAAGAGTTTACCGTACGAAGGCATGCCCATTCGCTCGAGGAAGTATCCCACAGTTTCAGTTGGATAACGATTGAGGTATTTAATCAAAGGGGCCCGGAAAGGGCTGGAAATGTTCCTCTTGATTAACATCTCCAGATCCAAAACACTTTTCACCAGGTCATCGAAGAAGATGTTTGCAGTAGCTGGCAGAAGATGAAATACGTTGACAATGGCGACGAGAATCTTCACTGCCTCAATTTCTGAAAGAGGCTTTCCGGATGCGTCTTCCAGTGCTGCGGGTTCGGCCCAGTGCCTCATGTGATCGAGCAGTTTACGGCCAATCTCGACTTTAAAATAATTCGTTAAGAGCTCGAGGAGTCTTGCAAGCCCGTCCAAAGCAACGACTGAGAGCCTTTTATAGTCGCCAAGATTGACCAAAATCGGCCTCAACCCAGCCTGCAGAAGATCCTTGGGAAGCTTAAATTGATGCGATAAAACCTTTTGCAGACCTTCAAAATGCCAAGGTTAGACTAGCTAGCAATCGTAAAAAGTATAGCAAGAAGATCATTGAAGAAGTCTACCTTTATAGGCTGCCTGATTAATTTCCGGTGACTTAACATACATCGACTTGAAGAAAACTGAAATAATTCGTGATCTCAAGCTTGTATGGCGAGCATTCATAAATTCCGGGCAAATCATAGCAGTTGCCAGCAGCCGAATACAAACAACCCTCAAATTCGTCAAAGATGTAATGTTTCGGTTCGGGTTCGGTTTATTGCTGACAAGGGCTTGATCTTCCGCATCCGCCAAAGCCAATGCTTCATGCAACAAACGAACGAGCTCATCGCTAAACTCCAACATTGGCGGCCGAAGCTGCAAGCAAAATGTAATAGCGTCGATATTTCCTATTTGCATAGCAAACGGAAGAGCTCGTAATGGCTTTGCAAAAATTGGCTGCAAAAGGCGGTCTCGAACGAGATTCAACATCGACGTGACATCCGTTCCAGTCAAATCGGCAAGAAGCTGGAAGGTTGATTGAATGGTCTCCCTCACAGTAGCATTCGAGTTTGATAACTCTGATATCAGAAGGGAGACCAGGCTGTTAAACTTGGGATCCTGAGGTTGCGGTGTTTCGCTTTCATCCTTGGGACGATTGTTGCATACTTTGAGCACATGAGACAAAGTCAAAGTAGCATCCTCCGTATTAGTGGACGCCATTTCAGGCGAGGCATCTTTAAGGATAAACAATAGAGCCTTCACAAACTCCAGTTCATGATCAATAATCCATTTTGGAGTGAGATCGAGCTGAGAACACAGGAATGATATTCCGTGGCAACCTCCACTTTTCTTGAACCACTCTTGTTGATAGCAGCACGAACAAAATCTTGAGGCAAAAGTATGGAAGACTGACATATCGTCAATACAGAAATTCGGCCATGACGAAAGTAGTGACTTGCATGCATTCGCGAAAGTCTGGAGGGCCTTTTCTGCGTACTTTCGCTGATCTGCCGACTCCGAGCAGAAAGATTCCACGATGGCATCTATGAATCCGTCGGATCTAGTCACCGGAGAGTTCACAAAGTTGTCGACCTGGGTACCCTTTTGCTTCTTCTTTGCTTTCAAACTATCTTCAAGAGCCTCTGCTACCGAAACGTGTGCAAATTGGTAGCAAAGATTTGATATAACATCCCAGGCCGCATCGCGAACATCAACGAATGTCGTGGCGGCGAAGAAGAGGGAGATCGTCATCCGTAGCATGTCATCGAAAGCCTCCTTCTTGGCACGAGGCAACGCTAAAGGCTCGATAAAAGGAGATGGTTCAGGGGAGGTTGGTCGTCCACATCAATTTCCATTGCCATGTCTTCTCTCAACTTTCCGACCAAATGTGATAAAGTGCTTTCATCAATACTGCAGTTGTCGAGGTCGATCAAAAGCGGCAAGCATGATTTTGCAAAGATAAATGCTTGCTCAACGTAGAACTTCGAACTACTCGGGTTGCCAAGAATTGCATGAGCGGCTGGAAGCAGCTTATCCAAAACCAACACTTGCGAACGGTCGCTATTGTTGAAATTGAACAAGCACTCAATACCGTTCTCTAGACTCGGTGGGAATCAACCTTGAGAGTTTCTCCAATGTATCGACGATTCCGACCCCAAGCTTCCAAGAATCCTCATCGTTGCATGACTATGCTCAATCTTGTTGTAAGTAAGGGCTGAAGATGTATTCTCAAAGCTGCCATCAAATCGTTCACGACAGGATTGATGATAGGCTCCAAGAAATCCTGGTGAGGTTGTCGATACAGAGCTCTAGAGTCCGAAGTCTTGGCTAACAAGGTCTGGACCAGCTCTCAGAGCAGAACGAGGGGCTTCATCAAGTAAGAAAGATATGGAAGAAGTGCGCTTAGACGAACGGGCACCGTTAAGCAGAGCTCAACAAATAGTCCTTCATCTGAGGTTTATGAGCCGACGCGATAAGGCCGTCAATCCTCCAGCAACACTTCAAGCAACGGAAGAACTCCTGGTATAGTTGCTCAAACCGACCACCGCCGATACTTCTGAACAACCCTCGAAGAAGTTGGAAAAAATTGATAGGATCCTTCGACTTCGACGCGAGTTTCATCGATTTTGTAATGATAACCCGACGTGAGGACGAAGAACCACCTCATTCTTGTCGGATACTTCGTGACCGCCATGAAAACTACCTTGAATAGCCGCAACATGGTAGCAGAGAAAACGTGGTCGTCGGAGCCTAGCATTTCGATCTTGTCCACTAAAAGCGACAAAGAAGCCCTGCAAAGCTTGGAGCCACCGCAACAAAATTGGGTGCAGCGTTATGAAAATTCGGCGCCGTGTTGACCAAACCCAGCAAATACTGAGGAATCGCTTGAAGTCCGGGATTGATAAGGATCCTTTCGAAAAGAAGCGGCATTTGCGATGATAAAACCTCTTGAAAGACGCATGGTTCAACACCAGTGAAAATTGCTGCGAATTTCTCAAAGGCCTCCTTATCATCTTTGGAAAGACTCTGTGGTGGCTTCTCCAGCAATAATCCGTCGGGACCATAGTTGTCGCTGTTGTAGTATTCGAAGCACTTGAGACCGTCTTTGAAGATTCGGACAAAGATTTCGACCTCATCTTCAGAGAAACCGCGAGCTACAGAGTTGTAGGTTTCAAGATCTGAGTTAAGAGGAGCTGCTGGATTGTACTGTCGCAGTGCCTGTAAGATCGGCTTGACGCCCTGAATCAAATTCTTGATCAGTGCTCGTGATTCTAGTGGCATGTTAATATAGTTGTTGGAAGATATACTTTTACCTGCAACAATATCGGGGAAAGTATCCAGCATCCGCGTCGCCGTCTTAATTGGCTGCACGTAACCAAGATCCAAAAATCCATCAATATCCAGATTGTAACTAAGACTTTCTTGAATAGAGTTGGACACGGATTTCTTTTTCATGTGGGCCTTGATAATAGAAGGGAACGATAAACTCAACGCGGTAAATTTACGTGAGTACGCATCAAGAATCCTAATCAGCAACGTTCGACCTGTTAAATATTAGCTGGAAATTCCTACAGCTAATCACCTTCTCGATTCGTGCCGGTCGTATCAATTAAACAATCTATCATATTGCACAGAAGCTTGGCACACACAATCTGAATGTTGGGAACAAAGCTCGTATCCAGCAGCTTTTTGGAATATATGTGGATGATCCGAGATATTTGCTGTCTGCTAAGCTCCGCACGAACGTGCAGAATAAGATCAACCAAAACACTGTATGCAATGGTCTAATAACTCTCGTCAGAACCAGATCCAAAAAAAAAACTCCCAACAGTAATACCTTAAGCTCTCTCGGCAAGTCACTCCTTTCCCAATTAGCACGTCCTCATTTATTAGTGCATCGATGTGTCGTGTAAAGCCGGCACGGAAATCAGAATACCAAATGTGCCTCGTTGCAACCAGCATTTCCTAATAAACTTAATAAAAACAAAAGACTGATGTGAAATACCTTGCGAGTAGCCGCTGCTTCAGGGGACAGTCCTTCAAAATCTGAACGATGACATCGGCAATCGTATCTTCATGCGGGCGCAAGGTTGTTTGGAACATTCGAAGAATATATGCGATAAAAGATAATGTCTAAATAGGAAGATGTGGTGAACAAAACATCACGAAACTCATTTTTACCTTCACTTGCAATGCTTTGAAGTCAGAGTAGGCAGCTCGATTCTTGATTTCCGGGCTAACGCCGCAAAAGATGGTATTACTTTGAGCTGCTTCCTGATGAGCTCTCCGTTGAGCTTCCGGCTGCAGCGTAAGAACCTTAATAGATTAGTCATTCGGCGTATTCGTAAAGCATACATTCATAACCAAAGGAATAAACTGAGGAACATTGCCAGAAACAAGTCTATTTGGATTCTTGTAGAGCGAAAAGAGCAAGGCGATAATGATGGGGCATTCCGTCAAGACTTTGAAGCTAAAGCGACTGGGCGCCAACTGACGCTGGGTATCATCAGATGAATCAACCGCTGGCGAGACTGGTTGTGCCGAAGTCGCGCTACTCGCAGTCTAAGATTGAAGTCAGATT